>CANUEP010007713.1:0-97047 GCA_947857235.1 Jatropha podagrica
AAATAATAAGCTCACCTCTCTCTTCTATATATATATATATATATATATATATATATATATATATATATATATATATATATATATATATACAGACATGTTGCACTGTTCAAATGATGGGAACTATGATCTGTTGAGCCTCCCAACATATCCCAAGAAAATAAGGTGATAACATCTCAAAATTCCAATTTTATCTAATTAAAGTTTCTTATTTTAGGGCACAAATACTGAAGTCAAACAGTTCAGTCAGATATAGTAACAAGGGAAAATAGATTCAGTTGTCTTACCTGACAGTGATCATCAGTCAATGTCTGGTTAGAGCGTATTATCTGATGGAGATCAGTATCCATCAATTCATAGACAATATACACATCATTGAAATTTTCCCTCTCCGGTGGTGTAATTATGTCTTTAATTTTGATAATCTACAGAATACCAAGTGCCACAATCATCAATACTTCAAGATTTTGCCATTATAAGCAGAATTTGTCATAAAAACAATTACTAGAATGATATGCACAACACTTAACAGTAATATCAATAAATAAATTGCAAAAAAGAGAGTACATTTTCATGATCCATATGGCATAGGAGTTTGATCTCTCTAAGTGTTCTTTTGGCATCAATTCTATTTTCAAATGCACTCCCAATCTTCTTAATAGCAACTTGTTCTTTTGTCTCAGCATTTCTAGCACAACTGCAACAAAGAAATTGCGTGTAATTCATAAGCATAAAGTCATTATCAACCACAAATATCAAAATAAAAAATTCCTACAGGGATCTCAATATAGAGAAACAATTATATGCAACTAAAAATTCTGCATTACAAGACAGATAATCTACTAATAACCTTTTGAGCCCAGTAAATCAATAACTTCATAGAATCGTTTTATTCTAATGAAAATTTTGAAGTCAAAAATCAAAATCAAATATTGCAGATAAAAATAAAAATGAAAACCCATTCCCCAAAATCTATTTTCCACCAGCAAAGTTCAGATCTTTACTCGTATACTCAAATAACTAAACAGCAAGAATAGTTGCTTTCAAATTCGAAATAAATAAATAAAACTCCAAAAAACCATTCGTTATCAGAATACAAAAATAGAATTCTTGAGGTTTAAACCAAGAGATAATTACCAAACGATACCGTATGCGCCGCGACCGACGGGTTGTATAGGAGGAACATACTTAGAAGAGACCTCAAAAAGGTTACCCAGTATGTTATACTGCAAGTATCTCCCACCGTACAATGGGATTCCTCTTCCTTCTATCACCACTGATTCATTCTCCATTTTGTTCTCTGTTACAGTGTTTCAAGATAAAGGGGAGAGAAAAGGAAAAACAGAGCTTTCTTTTCTATGTTATGTTATGGGTGTATATTCTTTGACAAAGAGAAAATAAAGCAGAGAAGCACAGAGAATTCTATTACTTATATTGATTTCATGAGAAAAGTAAAGGTTGAGACCTTAAAGAGAAGAGACATGGAAATGAGGGCCCAATCCGAATGGGATCTATCATCTCTATACTTTAGTTCTTGTAGGGGAATTTTCTCTGTCAGATCCCTTTTTGAACTTTCAAATTTGAATGTAAGTGTGAACCAGAGCCAAAAGGGAGTAAATGTAATTGAACATTGACTAACGAAGTTCAAGTTTTTGTTTTCTGCTTTTTCTATTTTCTTTTTATCCCCTGAGAGGAGCAAGCTTCTATTCTATTCTTTTTTTTTGTTCAAAAGGATATTGACTATTGACTACTGACTACCTAAAGAAATATTCAATCCCATAAAATTATCCACAAGTACGGAGCTGTTTGGGAAGGAGAAGGGAGTGGAAGTTGCTAAAACTTTCACATTTTTGGTCTCCACTGGTTGTAAAGCTACAGAAAATGAAGGGAGTAATGGACAATCAACCGTGAAATAATCGCGACTCCCCCACAAAAAGTCAATCGCCAGAAATTGGAGAGAAAAAACGGAAACATAAGTTACATTTTAAAAAAAAAAAATTTGTAAGAAAAATATTTTTCTTAAAAGCTATTTTCAAATAACTCATTTTAAATAATTGTTTTTCTCCAAGATTACCGTTAGCGAAATTCCACTAATGCCGAACTGATAAATTTCTGATTGTTGGAATCCTCTCAACTGGGTCTTCTGGATAGGAATATTAGGAAAAATGGTGATCTTATTGAAGTCCAGAAGTCTCGAAAATTTATAAATAAAGTGTCGAACCAACAATTAATATCACCAATCGATTTCACTAATAATATTGGGTTTGTTCAATAAAATTATAGTAACTGCCAGTTATTTTAGTAGTTTTTCATAAAATATTGAAAATTAAATGTTAGGTGAGTTAATTTTTTATATAAATCTGCTTTGAATACTGTACAAAATAAGATTTAGTGTTTTGACTATTACCGACAGTTAACTTTTGATCAACGTGGAGCCTTTTTTTTTTACCGAGTAAATCGGTGAAAATTCAATTTTTTATTTGTTTATTAATTATTATAATTATCTTGTTACTATTAAAATATTATGTTTATTGAAAATATTTTATTTTGGTATTATTGATTTTGATATTTTTATGTGGTACATTTTGAAGGTGGAATGTATTATTATAGATATTTAGGTTTTTATAGATATAAAGTTTAAAACTTTAGTATCAACTAAAAAGTTGAATTTTTTAGTTTAATCGATTGCTTTAAGAAAGTAAAAAAATTTCAATTTAATTTGACTTAATTTGGTTGAATAGATATTTATCCCTAACATAAACTCGAACTTTTATGGTAAATGATGAATCAAGCTTAAGTTTTTAAGTTGAGTTGTTCTTTTGTGATGAACAATTTTTTTTCCCTTCAATTTCTAATTATTGGGCTTTCCCTTGGAGTTACAAATACATTAGAACCACTGGATTGGGTCTGAAAACCAGACTTGCTATTAAAATTTATTGAGCTACATGATATATTAATCTTGATTCCAGATGTTTGTTCCTGTTTTTGGCTTGCAGGTTTCCAGTCTTCTATAAGGGGTGCCAAGAAACTCACTACATGGCCAATATCAGGTCTTTGACATTTTTCAGGATTTGTGCAATGCCCTGCTAGTTCTGCTACTTTGCAAATGCTCAATAAGGTATTTTCCTCTTCAAGATTCAGAGTTTCATCAATTATTGCTTTCGGGATCTCTTTCTTGATTATGAAACTGTGAAACCATGTCACTAAATGCATAAACATCCATCCTTTGTCTTCCATTGTATAATCTATAGCTTTTCTTCCTGTTATCATCTCCATCAAAATCACTCCAAATGCATACACATCCACTTTTGTTGTTACTCTTCCAGTTACTATATAAATTCATGTTATAGTTGACTAAAATTAGTAGAAATTCGATAAAAAATTACAGACACTTGAACAAAAATTTGCATACTTACCGGCATACTCAGGTGCAAGATATCCAAATGTTCCTGCAACTTTTGTCTCGAATGAATAATTTTCATTAGGAACATGTTTGACCAATCCAAAATCTCCAACCTTTGCTCTCATGTCATCTCCCAGAAGTATGTTTGAAGGCTTCAAATCTCTATGGATGAAACTCTGTTGAGCTAGTCGATGCAAATACTCCACTCCTCGAGCAACATCTAATGCAATACTAATTCTTTGCTTCCAAGTAAGAGGAAGGTAACCGTGCTCGTTCCATTCGAATAAATGTTGAGCTAGAGTTCCTTGTGGCATATATTCGTATACTAGAAATCCTTCATTTCCATTTATGCAATAACCCAAAAGATCAACCAAATGCCTATGCCTCACTTTAGTAAGTACTTCGATCTCCGCCTGAAACTCATTCATTCCCTTTGTACTAATTGCTGAAGTTTCCATTCTCTTCACAGCAATCTTAGTCTTATCATGCAATTCCCCTTTATAGACCACACCAAAACCTCCCCTACCTAAAATATTACTTTCACAGAAATTATCAGTTACTTGTCGAAGAACTTCGATTGTAATCACAACATTTCCATCTTTATGGTTATCCCTGCTTTTTATTTCAGCAAGAACATCTGTCGCATTTCTGAAACTGCCTGTCTCATTCTTATCTGACACATTTTCCTTCTTTCCATCGTCCTTCACTTTCGCAGACTCTCTGTACTTTTTCTTCGTAACACAATTGAAAAAGAAAAAAGCAATGGATAAGACAATTATAATCACGGGAATGACTATCTTTAATGGTGATATTGTTCTAGATATTTGTACATTGCAATTTTTATACTTCCTGAGAAGTGGATTGCCTGGTTTAGCAATTAACTTGACCCAAGGAGCAAAATCCGGGATTGTTCCGGTTAGATTGTTGTTAGAGACATCAAGAACCTCAAGTTCTGTCAAGTTTGTCAAGCTATCAGGCAGTGAATCCGTCAGATTATTATCATTTAAATATAAACTCCTTAACACTTTAAGATCAGCAAATGCTGAAGATATTCTGCCTACAAAATTGTGCTTCCCCAAATTTACTGATATTATCCTATTGTATTCATCACAAATAACAAATGACCAATTCTTACAAGCATCATTGCCTCGCCAACAATCTGACAGGTTCATTGGATACCCTAAAGCACCTGCAATTTCCAGCATTATAGTCACCTGTGGATCACAAGTATCTCCAGCTTTGCGCGAACAGAAATTATTATTCCCTTTGTTCAATACCTTAATCTTCTTTGGAAAAACAGGTGTAGGACCTTGCAATTTGTTGTTCGATAAGGAAAGACATCTCAAATTAGGATGTGAAATCAATGAGGCGGGCACAATTCCTGTAAGATGATTATTTCTTAGCTGCAAATCATACAAAATTTTGCATCCTGATAAATCTGGAATTGGACCTGAGAACTTATTTTTGTTGAGCCATACCCTCTGTAACCTTGTCATTGATGATAATATACTGATAGTACCTGATAACATTTTTTTCTGATTGTTCAGCTTCAATATCTGAATTCCCGAATTTCGAAAAGACGCTGGCAAAACTCCTCTCAAGTTGTTGAAAGATAAGATAAGACGCTGCAAACTAGAAAGGGAAGCAAATATTTCAGGTATATTTCCTTCAAGATTTGTTCGTCTTGCATTGAAGGTAATTAGGCTTGTACATTGACTCAAATCAGCAGGCATAGACCAGGGAACTAGATTAGGATTCTCCTCAATTATGAAAAATTGCAATGCAGTTAGTCCTTGGAAGAAGCCCTGAGGTATACTAGTGAAGTTGTTGGAAGCAAGAGATACATCTAGGAGGGCACTAAGATTAGCAAGGGAAGGGATGGGGCCGGAGAGACGATTACTTTTAAAATTAAGGTATTGTAGCTTGGAGAGAGTAGAGAGTTCAGATGGGAGGGTACCAGAGAGATTTCTATCACAGAGAGAAATGATGGTGACATGGTTGGAGGGATCACAGGTGATGCCTGGCCATGAACAATAGTTAGTTGAGTTATTTGTTGACCAACCTGTTGGAGTTGGATTTAGATGTTTTGCTAGTTCTAGCATAGCAATGGAGTCATCTGAATTTATTGTAGAGAAGAGGAGAAAGAAAGAGAGGAAAATGGGAATTCTTGCTAAGGTTTTACTTGTAGAAAGATATGAAATCCACATCCTAGCTTCACTTGAGCCAATTTGATTTTCTGTTCATAAAAATACAAGGAAATGCTTTCGTTCGGTAATCTGAAAAAAGGACATTTGTAATATGACAAATCTGACATTGTAAAATAGGGCTGGTTGGATGTTGAAATTAGATTATACCGATGGAATCGTTTGGTTTACATGGATAGTATACATATTAGCACTTCATTGCTGAAATCAAGAAATGTTGAAAGAGATGGAATAAATTTATTTGGTTCTATCTTGCAGAAATGTTTTAATTTTAACGGAATATTGCAGATTTGTTCTGTTCTTGTTATATCAGGATCAGTGTCGAAAACATGTTAGTAATGAAAACCAAAATCTCCAACCTTAGCTCTCATGTAATATTGCATTGTAGTCATCTAAAATTATTTTTTTGGCTTTACTGTTTACGCTGCACAGTGATTTGGCAGCTTGCATAACATAGGGAGACTGGATCTTGCAATTTGAGGCAAATACCGTCTTTTAAAACAAAATCATATTTTGTCTTTACTTATTTAGAGTGAACTGGCAGATTGTTAAGACAGGGAGACATGATCTTGCAATTTGTTGTTTGCTTACATTTAGCAATCCAATGATGTTGAATCTATTTATCCAGTGATGATTCTTGGTTGATTGGTACCTAATCAACCCATTTGCAGATTGTTTAGCTTTAACTTATGTTCCATATTATTCTTTTGATCATATTTTTTATAACCAAATGGTAATTATTATAATTAAAAATTCAAGATCATTGATGAGGAATGGAATAGTATCTTCACTTGACAATTGGGAGATTACATAAAGGTCAGATGCAAAATTGGAAAATTTTCTTTTTCCCACTTGACAATTTCTTTGTAGAAAATCACATCTTTCCATTTTACTTTGTCCTTGATACTTACTTGATGTGATGATGTGATGATTCAAAGTAGTCAATCCATCAATGTCCCTTGATTTTTTTTTTATTTTTTATTTATTGATATTACTCTTTTACTAAATATATAATATTTGCTTTCTAAGAAATTTTCTACTACATATTTATGTAAGGGATGCAATCTAACATTACTCAAAACATTTCTTAAATTACCAATCTAGAACAATGAGATTAAAAAACATAGTTGTTTTGAAATGTCTATCCCAAGGATTGTTGCTTTGTGCATAGCATTCGATCGACCAGATCAAATCAATATAAACTGATTAAATCTAAATTTTTGTAAAAGAAAATCAAAATCAAATCAATTTTTATATAAAAGCAAATCAAATTAATTCAATTTCATTAAATTAATTTTTGGGCTTATTATCTATCTTAATTAAAACATAACTGAACAAAAAAATTCAATCTTTTTCTTTATAAAATTAAAACTAAATGAAATAAATTAAAAACTGAATTGATTTTATTTCAATTGATTTGGTCAGTCAAATCGAAATCCATTTAATCCTAACTTTGGAGTCTTAACATTTTGAAGTGAATACTATTCAATTTTGATTGAAAAAACCAAATTGAATTATTTTAATTTGGTTTAATTTTAAAAAAAAAATTTCAAAGTCCAACTAGAATGGATGCTCACCCTAATGGAGGAATTCCACATACAAACAAAATTACAAAAATCAAAATGTAGAAGAAAAGAATGATTCAAATTTCCAGACTGTACTATTGACACGTGGATAATTACAAAGTAATTTATGGATAAGTTTAAGGTAAGCAGTGAATTTGAGATACTCATTTCCAAGCATTGACTTGGCTTTTCATTTGTCAAAGGCAGACTTTCAAGTCTCTAATAAAATTGATTTGGTTCAACATTAAAAATATATTTTAATTTCTCCCTAAAAAATATATTTTATATATTCAACGTTATTAAATAAAATTTTATATTTTAAAATAAATTATATAGTTGAATATTTATCATGTTTTGACAATATCACATCATTTATACGTGCGGACAAAAAATATTTATGATTTAATATTGTTTTATTAAAATTGATATAACAAAACTTGGAAAATAAATTCATTTCTAGAAGCAAATGTTGAGAATAAGATAAACGTGCAAAAAAGAATCAGAAAAGTGAATGATTAAATTAATCACTTGATTTGATTTGAATTAAATTAAATTAAGAGAAAAGAAAAAAAGAGGTGGAAATATGCTAAAATAAAGTAATATTGTTGAATAAAAAAATGGAATCACTTTCAAAGAGGAATCAAAATCAGATTCTAAATTTGGAAAAACACGTAATTCTACTCTTAAATTTGATTTAAATTTCAAAATTAAAAATAATAGAAATATAAAAAATTACTAATTTTTATTCTTTTTTTTTTTCTCCATCCTCAATTAATGATTTGATTTTTTTTAATTTTAAAATATTTTATTATTTATAAAAAAATTTTGAAGGAAATTTTTTAGAAAATAAAATTTGGTATGCTATTAATTTTGATGAAAAAAGAGAGAAATTGATTATAAATTTAACATTTCTATTTTAAATTATCATATGACGGCATATGCATGAGATTGCAATTTGGAGAATAATAACGTCATGTATTTTGCTTACAACTACATGGGTATGTGAAAAAAGGACGGACCATAATAATAAAGGGGACATTCCAAACAAATCGAACCAGTTTGCAACTCGATTTAGATTTGGTTTTTTCAAACTAAATTAATTTGGCTTAAAAATAAATTTATTTAATAATCAAATCTAAATCAAAAGCCAAATAGTTTATCCAAATTAATTGATAATTGAATTTTTAAAATAACCATATCAATTTGATTTAAATGAATCGATTTGGTTTAATTTTTAATTAGAAACGGACATTTTTTTTTATTGTTTTTTTTAATCTAATGGTAGAAACTTCGAAGACCAATTATAAAAGAAAGGAAGACGAAAATCACCATACCACAGTTCGGGATATATATATATATATATATATATATCCCTTGTTCGGTAGGTAAGAATAATGCATTTCCTTAGTTAAGAAA
Source organism: Jatropha podagrica (assembly GCA_947857235.1). Taxonomy (NCBI): domain Eukaryota; kingdom Viridiplantae; phylum Streptophyta; class Magnoliopsida; order Malpighiales; family Euphorbiaceae; genus Jatropha; species Jatropha podagrica. The sequence continues at coordinate 8,586 of CANUEP010007713.1, forward strand.
ATACAGAAAATGAAATTATATGAACAGATTTGTTAGATTGAAATCAAATCTTTCTTGTGAGCTGGCACGTAAGAAGCTTGTGCACGAAGTATACTGATTACATGGCCGCTTTGTCATCAACGTTGACTTGTTGACATGACTAGTGAATTTTGTAGTATAGCTGGTTTCACACTTGTGCCTTTTTCTTAAATATGACTATGAAGAAATTTTATATTCAAATATTCAAATAAATATATTATTTAAATAAAAAATCACATAAAATTGTAGTTCAAATTATTTTCATTTTTCCGAACCAACCAAATACGAAAATAAAATATTTCAAATGAAATTTTTTCTTTTCGTATAATTATAGAGCATAAAGGACTTTTGTCTTGTTAGTACAGTACATTTTTTATATATTCAACTGATGTTATCATCTTTATGTAGATTAAAATAATTTGCCACGCTCACCAAGACTTTATTAATAATGAAATTTTATTTTTTTATCCAAAGGAAATAGTAATAAACCTTTATTAGTAATTTAGTACATGTTGAAAATTATACATAAGCATATGGAAATTTTCTTTCCAAAAAACACTAGTGGGATTACCAAAGAGTGGGTCTCAAATTTCAAAACTTCACCGGTCCAAATATTGCCTTTTCAAATACTTAAAAGGGGATGGCATTAGCCTTTTGGGTCCAGAATTGTAGACGTGGGGAGGGGACTAACTGCCCAATGATATTGTTTTGGTCCCTTTTTAGGTTTGGGAATTATTTGGAAGAAGAAATGGCAATTATATTATATGCCTTTCGCTAATATGGAAAACTTCATCTATCAAAAGCATCCCTTATTGTCGGTTTCTAGCTTGTAGTGAATGAACTATCAAAGTTCATATTCCAAAATCCATTTCATACTTCAAGTTTATATTGTTGCAAATTGCACAATAATGTTATTAAACCATATGAATTATAGTTTAACATTACACAAAATATGCATACTTTCCAAAATTATCATCATTCGAAAAAAGAAAAGATTTTTTATAAAATTTAAAATCATTTACAACGAGGGGTAAAAAGGAAAAATAAATATCTCATGGACAAATATTTTGTAATAGATGGAGTATGTGATATTAATATTTTTATAGACACATTGATTAAACCATCTAGACAGCTTAATGTTCGACCAGGTTTTATAGCACGGTTGTACGGCATTCCAACTGGAAACGGAAGGGTAGGAAAACAGAGGAAAGGAAATAACCAAAAAGAAAACTGCTAATTCATTATTCTGCAATTAATCAATTTAAATTGCTCAAAATCAACTGACATGCATATGTATAAATATATGTACAGGCGGTTCTAACCCCGCTCCACATAATCCCATCTTCTATTACCAATCACAAAGGGAAAAGAGAAAGTAATTAAAGAACTGTTTCGGAATCCAAAAACCAGAGTAGGGTAATTTGGATAGCGAAAACCAAAAAGAAAATCGAAAGTAAAAAATCAGGAGTACAGTTATTGTTAATACTATACATTATACAGCAATAATACAACAATCAAAACAAACCCAATTCATCAGAGATCAACACTCAGATGTTCTATCTGAGTTATACCCACTTGAAATCGCAAATGGAGTCGACGAATTTGAGGTAGTGAAACCACTCCCCCTGCGTTTGAGCTTCTTACCAATAGAAACAATTGTTACTGAAGTTGATTTCACAATACCCTTAATTATCATCTTCTTAATCATCCCTCTTCTTGGAGGAAGAGTTCTCTCCTGCTTGATAGGCTTAGAAGGTGTAGGCTCCATGATTTGGATATGGTAATTGAAAATCTTGAAACAAACTAAAAACAGAGCAGAGAAAGAACAAGGAAGAAAGTGAGTCGTGAGTTGGTGGAAGGGAGAGAGTGTGTGTTTTGATAATGAGAAGCTCTAAGCGCAGACATGAGAGTATGGATAGATATAAAGAGAAAGATCGCTCTGTACCTACTGTGTTCTCAACCAAAGGAGATTCCTTGGTAGCCAAGATTTGTACTGTTTACGGTTTGAATGGACCTCCACCCTGACGTGGCCCCTTAGACTGTACTTATTCACCACGTGGCACTAAAACTTTGGCCAGGATTCCTCGTGTGAGACTCTGAAGTTAACTGGATTTCAATTTTATTTTGTGAAGTGACTCGACTGCTGTCATTCCATTCACGTATCAAATTAATTAAAAATAATTTTTTAATCTTTTATTTTAATATAATTTTTAAAAAATTTGATTTGTTTTGATGTATAACAGTCTCATCTACTAGGTGAAAGCAATTTAATTTAATAAATATAATGATTATCCCTCAAAATTTAATTTGATGTATTACCAATTAATTACGACCTTTATTAACAAAATATAAAATTAATTATTTTAATAATTATTAATTATTTTAATAATTTTTTATAAAATATTAAAAAAATTAAATATTATATAGATAAATTTAAAATACCATTTTAATTTTTTAAAACATTCAAAATCTATATAATTAGATTCTATAAAAAATAATATTTAATATTTTAATCCGATAAAAAATTATTTAAAAAATTGTCATTGAAATGGATCACAAAAACTCTCCACATCATATCTGCCTACTGGCTGTAATGTGTACTTACCTGAATTAATTAACCATACAACAAATTGACCACTCTTGCACGTGGAGATGACTTCTTTTCGCTGTGACAAGTGGAATTCACATTCTATTAGCATAATAAATCTTTCCTTTTTTCCCAAGGAATGTCTGAATGTCTGAATTCAAGTTGGATTTAAACTAGACTCGATAACTGTAAACGAGTCAAACTCAAAATTTATTAACTAAAACGACGTCATTTTAATATAAATTTTCATTAATTTTGTTTTATTAAGCTAGCTCGTGAGCTTGAGCAGACTCAATAAAGTCAGTTCATGAGCTCGACTCGATATAGTTGGCTTGCGAGCTAATAATCCAAGCTCAAAGTCGGCTCGTTTATTAAATAAACTCAATAGCTATGCTCAATAATAACTTATTGAATGAATTTGAATAGGTTTTTATCCGGTCGAGTATTGAGCAGCTTACAAATCATATCTTAAACAATAGAATAACCTCAAATTATATACCCTAGTTATCCTGAAACCCGAGCTAGCTACCCTGATCCATGTCTTTTAAAAGGTCAACTGTCCTAATTAGTCCCAAGTCCGGTAGGGTACCCTGTCATAGAGGCAACAGGTTTAATTAACCCAATGGAATATACCCTCCAGTTAACGACAAAGGCACAAAAGAAAAAGTGTCAAATCTTAAATGTCATCTAAGATATTGAATTATGGTTCACTGTCTTGTGGTCCGGAACTCCTAAACCTGCACTCCACAACAATATTTATTTAATTGACTAATGGTTGTTAATGCTATTATTATCATATGCCACTAAAATAGTAAAATCTAATTACCAACTTGGTTTTCTTTTCTTGTACTTGGATTGGACAATCTCTCAATTTTTCCATTATGTCAATTGGTTAAGACAATTGTGTCTATTTCAAGTGGCTAAGGTTTCAATATTGCTCCATCAAAATGTCTATTATTGCAACATTAGATACAATAGTCTTTGTTGACAGAACAAAGTTGTTTTACATCCCAATTCTTAAAAGAATCAATCATAAGAGAAGTCATCTTCTACCTTTATGTCGAAAAATTATCATAGATTAATTGATTATTTATATAATTATCATAGAATTTAATAATGTTAGGGGGCTATTTTTTTTTTTCAAAATTAGGGGATAAAGCAAAAAAAAAAAAAAAAAAAAAAAAAGGGGCCCACCAGTTTCTATAGAAAAATATAGAGGCAAAAGCAAAACTCATTGCCATTAATTTTACATAATGTCACAACAAGACATGAAACAAGCTGAAAAACACCCGGAGATACACAATTACCCTCCCCAATACTATATCATCTCCTCTCCAAAAACTGTGGAAAATGACAATAGTACAAGAGGGTTTTCTTTCTTCTTTTTTCTTTTTCCCCCTTGAACCTTAAGGTGCCTCAATAATACAACAACTGAGAATAAAGGACAAGCCATATCTACAAGGCAGAAAGACCTACATAGAAAGGTTTATACTCCTACGAGAGCCTCCTCAAAAATGAGTCATGCAGGAGTACCCCAACTACAAACATACTAATTTATAAAACAAACCCATATTGGTTAACACATCAGCCCTGCTAAAAACTGGGTCAAATGTCAGTTTATGCAGTGACACAACACTATTCACACCATACTAGCTAAATATACCTTGGAACAAGCAAACGGCTGTGATCAAAGTTTAAAACAATAGGATCACAGCTTAATTTGTGTGATTAAAAGATTATCCATCAGAGTTATCGGTGCTAACTGCCGGGGTTGCACCAGAAGAAGGAGAAACTCCTCCACTTCCATCTCCATTTCTTCCACTGTTTCCTTTCAAAGCTTCCCCTGCTTTTGAGAAAACAGAGACAACAGTTTTTGTCAAGCTTCCAAAAATCTGAGCTTTGATTTGCCCCCTTCTGGGAGGAGTTCTTTTCTTGTTGTTTTGTGTGGTGGAAGGATTACTGTCCATCACTTCAAGCTGAATAATCTGAAAAAGAAGAAAGGTGAAAGGCAGAGCATCAAAAAGGAAAGTTTAAAACAGAGCATAAAAACGAAAATTAACGGAAAGGGGAAAACAATTGATCAAATAATTTCAATAGATCAAAATTAAATAACGAAAATACAAAATTAATAAAAAAAATGATATTGAAAGGGAAAAAGAAACGAGGATTTGAGTTTTGTGTTCGATTACTCTGAAAAAGCAGAGAAGAAAGTCAGATTCTGTTTAATAACTAAGAGAAGTAATAAACAATAAAAATGCAGATTATGTGTTTGATAAAATGAGTGAGATAATTGTACAGAATTCGGAGCTAACAGGAAAAGAAAAGAGAATAGACCCCCAAAGGATGGTGGGTTTGATAGATTATCAACTGAGAAAATGGAGGTGAAGAGCATTAGAGCACAGTATAAATAGAGGCAACTTGCAGCGTAAATGATGCTCTATTGGCTCTTTAAATTTAATAATGTAAAGAGTGAGAAAATTCCTTTATTCTGTCATAGACATATTTGTTAGTCGTTCAATAAAAATAATGTGTATTTTAATTTCTTTAAAATTTTTCTAAATTAATGTGAACGCAGAAGACCCAATCAAGTACGTAGGCCCTCGTGGATTTGACTAACCCGTTCTACAGCACCTACCACCGCAGGTTCCTTAATTGTCTCTTAGAAGGAAAATCCTATTTACGTGCCATCATTTTTCGTTCGGATTACGTGGTATTTTCGTAATAATATTCAAGTAAAATATCCTTTAGTGGTAGAGGGTTTTAAGTGTGGAACCCCTAAGTACAATCTCCTAATTTAGAATGAGTACAATCTGACCCCAAGTAAAAATTGACTATTGAAAAGGGATGAAAGATGAAAACATGTGTCAAAATAGAATTTGAATTAAATAAATGATTTTTATATGATAATAACAAATCCTGATTTTCACAATGCTGCGATTCGTTTTTTAATTATATTGGAACTTTTGATGTTAACAAGTTTTTAAATTTTAATTTTGAAATTAAAAGGTTGAAGGTACAATTTAGTGCAAGTGAAAAGTTGGCTGTGAAATACAGAAAAATGCTGAAATTGAAGCATGATATTAATCCCAAATCAAAAGTAAGTGGGAAAAACAGAGTTAAAAAGAAGAATTCAGGTAACTGCAATTTACAAAATTTCAATTAGTTATTATGCCCAATTTTATTGACCTAAAGTACAACAAATCTATCACTTCAAGAAAGAAATCTTCCATAACTAATAGGAGGGGAAAGGGAAAAATAAAAAGAAGATCTAAGCAAAAAATATAAATATAAATTATTCAAGAATACAGAAAACAAGAGAAGATGAGCTTAGTTTACAAAAACAAAACTTCAAAATTCCTACTAAGTCAAATACCATACAAGAATACCCAAATCAAGAATCACGATCGAGACTCCATAGCTGCATCTGAGCTATACCCACTTGGACTTGCTGGTGTTGTTGGGCTTGAGATGGCAAAACCCCCATTTTCTTTGTTCTTTTTACCATTTGATGCAATTGCGGATGCTGATCTGATAATGCTCTTAACAATCTTGATCTTGATTTGCCCTCTCTTCGGTGGAATTGTCTGTTGATGATTTTTAGTGGACATAGATGCTACTAATTCCATTTCTTCGAATGTGGTAAAGAGAATTTTGAAGAGAAAACAGAGTTTTTTTAGAAAATTAAAAGACAGAGTATTTGAGAAAAAAACAGAGCAGGTAATAAGAACTCGGGTGTAAAGTGAGTCAGATAGAGAATGTGTTTCGGAGCAGGAATTGCTATGGGGTTATGCGTTAAGGCAAGAAATTGAAGTGTTTATATAGAGAAAAGGTTTAGACTCTATCTTTAGGGAGCATCTACCAAACTCAGTTGCTTGCGTGTGAAGATTTACTGAGTCAAAAGTTAATTATAGGATGGACCCAACCCCATTGAAAGTCTGAAGCTACATAAATAATCAATTCATTGGTACATATAGTCCTACTCCAACAGTCAAAATGATGAACCCACTTATAAATACATATACAATCTGATTCACTATTTTTTTTCCATATATTCCGCGAGATGCTGAGGCGATTCCCTTTTTACGGTCTACGGTAAACTTGATCACTCTCTGCTTGTGCTGCTAGTTCTCTGTGCCAAAGAGGCTGACTCTTTGCAAAGGAGCAATTTGGTTCGATTCCAAATTGAATCAAACTGCACAAATTGAAAACAAAAAATAAATATCTTTTGAAATCAAAATAAATTTAAAAACCAAATCAAACTGGCTAATTTGGTTCCGGACATCGATTTCGGTCAGATAGAAATAAATATTTTAGAATAACTAAAAACCAAAATTATGAAAGTTTTCAAACCAAAACCAAAAAATTGAATAAAAATAAAAAATAATTTGACTCAATTCTGTCTTTATCCAAAATTTGCTCACCCCTAATTTCATGGTCAGTTACATATTAATTGAAGTTAGATCGTAAGAGTTTATATTTTGTACTCTATGTCTATAAATTTAAAAGTCAATTATTAATTATTGACCTTGAAAATTAAATTCTAAGTAATTGAATAAAGACCATGATTTTAACACGTGTCAAATTTTATTTGGTGTTTTAAAGATGATTAAAGTCGAATTCTCTTGCTTAAGTCCCTCTCATTGTAATACAAATTTTCTTACTAATGCAATATGACTATTTCAAAAACTAATAAATAATATTTTTAAAAAAGAAATTAACCAAATTTAAATGCAATCAAAAAAGCCGCAACGATATAAACGTTATACTTATTTACATTATATGGTAGATACTGTAACCATTTTAAAATTATTTTTAATTTTGAGATAAAAGGATAATTTAATTAAATTATTTTTTATTTTTTTATATTTTAAAACAAACCTTAAATGACTTTTTAAAAATAAAATAACAGTAATTTTTACCGTAATTATAATGATAATTAGTTAGGTGACTAATTAAATCAGTTGTCACATTCACTTGCACTTTTTGGATATTTTGATGGTATTGATTAGATTTATTATATTTGAAATTTCATACCTTTAGTAAAATTATTAAATTTATTTAAGATATAATAATTATTTATTAAATTGATTATATTATTTTAAACTTAATATTAAAAAATATTAAATTAAAATATTAATTATTAGTTATATACAAAAGATAAATATAAAAAAAAAATTATTTTTAAATCCTTTGGAACACGAAGATTGTAATAATACATGATTTTATGAATATCAAATCACCATCTCTGAATTCACTTTTTGGGTCCATCACCTTTTCAAAGTAGGCAAGATCACAAATCCATGTCTAAATGTACAAAACAAACAAACAAACAAACTTTTATCTTGTAATTATATAACAAAATTTTAATTTTCACAAAGCAATAATACATAATTTCATTTTTTACTTAGCTTATGCCAAATCAATACGAGTGAAAAGACTATAATATTGTTAAAAACTTTTAAATACATGCAATTCATTTAGGGTCTATTCGGTAATTTAGAGTCTATTTAGTAATGTAGTGGTTCTAATAGAATGTTAGTTATTGACAGCTATTTTACTAACTATTTGCGATTAGATATTAGATATTAGTATATAACTATTTTATGTTCCATAAAAAAATCTTCTACAACCCAATAGAAGGAGAAATTATGCCATAACATTAGCTTAGGTTACAAAAACAGAACTTCAAAATCTCTTCTAGGTCAAAAACACTCAAATCAAGAATCAACATCAATACTCTGTAGCTGCATCAAGAATCAAGAATCAAGAATCCACAAAACTCAGTTGCTTTGTTACGTATAAATCAAAAACACAATCCTTTTGTTACGTATAAATTGCTCGGCTTTCTAGAAAATTCTTCAAGCAATCAACTATAATTAATAGTGATTAGAAAGGGAAAAAAAAGCTAATTAAAGCATTTTTTTCAGTTTTTGTTTATATATAATTAATTATCAAGATTTGACATTATTGTAATGATGACACTTAGGTGACTAATTAAATCACTGGTCACGTTCATTTGCACTCGTTTGGATGTTTTATTTATGATTGGTTGAACTCATTTAAACGAGAAAATTTAAGAATTAAAAATAAAATTATGGTGCTTGACCGGCCTTTGTATAGTGGTCTTGGAGTCAACGGCCGCCTGCTCCCTTTTGGTTGAAAGGTCTCCCTCATGAGGGGCAAAAAAGTAAAAAAAATAATGGGTGGCGACGAGCTTAATAAAGAAAAACTTACCTTTCAATTATGAAAACTAACGTTTCTTTTTGAACATTGCCAAGAAAAGAGCAGAGCACTCTTCTACATATATATAATCATACCTGGACTGGACCTTCAATTTTCTCTTTCACACAACCCGTCTCCTACTTCACTTTTCTTTGATTTCATGACTAATTCTTTCATTTCTCTTCAAGTTATTCAGCTAAATTCTTAAATATATATACATTTCTCATAGCAGTCCATGGACATGAGAAAAGGTAGAGCAACAAATCAATTATCAGAAGAATGATGATAATTATGGTGATAACAGTAGAAAGTTTAGTTAGCTGAATCTTTTTTTCAAAATATATCCCATAGGACCCCAACAAAAAGTGCAATCTAAAAACTTGGCTGTGCCTCTGAAAAAAAAGTGAGAAATGTCTCCTTATCAAATCCACATCTTGTCCCAAAAAGAAAATCCCAATACTCCAAATAGCAGAACAGGACAAATTAAAGTCAGTTTTAGTTAGGCAGTATACTCGAAGGGCAAAACCAAGTGGTCATACCAACACTTGGTGGATTTTTCTTTAGGCATTTCAAGATACATGCACATCCCCATTATATGCCAAACCCTTGTTTTTCAAGTCATTTTCAGAAGCTATATATGTTATTATTTAGGATTTTGGAAAGAATCAAATTAATTGAAAATTTATTTATTTTTAAATTTAAGAGAATTCAAATTATATCATTTACACATAAATAAAGGAGAATTACTATTTGGTTTTTATAATTTCTTTAAATCTGACTATTTAATTTTACAAATTAGAAGGACTAAATAATATTTACCCTATAAATAATGTCATTTATATCAATATATTAAAAAAATCAATTTCACAAATTAGAAGGACTTAATTTTAATATCAATTTTTTAGTTTTAATTATATTATAAAATATTGAAATTGATGCTAACAAGTTGTTAATGGAGATTAGTTGCTAAATTTAAATGCATGTTCCAAATTTTTATTTCCCATATCCAAAATATAATTTCAAAGAAAAAAAAGAAATAAGAAATGCTTCCCTTCTATTAGGCACACAAGTAAATGTAAATGCAAACATAAAATTCATTGCCATTATATTTAACAAAATACAAAGACCCAAATTTTAAAAATTACAGAAAGCAAACAAATAAGAAACCATAAATACAGTGACGTAATTCCTCAAAAAAAAAAAAAAAAAATACAAACACACGAACCTATAGTTATCATCTCTTCTTTAAAACTTCAGAAATGACAATATTGAAACTATGGCTTATCTAGAGAAAAAAAGCCTCTAAACAAACCAAACCACAATAACAAATACACCAACTTACAAAATCTGCACACACATATATATATAATCCCTGCTAAAACTAGCTGAAATATGAGTTTTGCAGGGGACAAATATATCGAAACAGTGACTTAAAAAAAGTGACATGGATAGGACTTAAGAGGACTTGATGGTGGGGTTGCAGGGGAAGGACATCCGCTGTCTCCGCCGTCTCCTCCGTCCTTCCTTTTCAGAGTTCCGCCTGCCTTAGAGGCCACAGCAACAACAGTCTTGGCCAAGCTCTCAAAAATGTGAGCTTTGACTCTGCCTCGCTTTGGGACTGGGGGGAAAGTTGCGTTCTTGCTCTTTAATGGAGAGCAAGGATCACTTTGCATCACCACCATTAATATTATCTGCAACAGAGCAAAAGAAAAAACAGAGTAAATCCCAAGAAAAAAAAGAAAGATAAAAAAGATCCAAGAAAGGATAACAAATCTAGAAATAGTAACAAAAAAAGAAGAGAAAATTATATTCAATTTAATGAAAATAGAGTAACGACTTGAACCGAGTATTGTACAAAGAAACAAAAGCAGAGAAAATTCAAAAAAGGAAAATAAATAGAGAATAAGAGTAAAAAAAAAGAAGAACAGGAAAAGAACTAACAATTTGAATTGGTTATTGCGTAAAGAAGAAGAAGAAGCTCTGTTCAGTGACAAAAAAAAGAAAGCCCGTTGGATATAGAGAAAGAAAGAAAGAGGCCCCCAAGAGGGGGCTTTCGAGTGCTTTTGAAGGAGAAGAAGTAATAGGAAACGAAGTTGGTGAAGTGTACAATTTATAGACAGGATATAAGTGATTAAAGGGCACTCATTTAATGGAGTGCACCAGGTAATAATGGATTGTTTTAATGTTGGCCGTTAGATTTAGAAAATGGATGGCTATATGTAAATTGGTTTGTCATTTTAATGTCCCAAATGTGAAATTATCAAATAGTGGTTTCCTCGTAAGTTCTTGGTTTAGGAGATAAACTAGCTTGTACATTACGCAGCCAGCAGCCAGCTTGAGTTGGAAATTCATAAAAATAAAAGAATAATTATGACCAAAACATTGATGGTTTATGATTTTTTTTTTTTAGTTCTATGATTATTACAATAGATATATCTCAATCCATTGGGAATTGGATTACACGTGTGAAACACTTTTTATATAAACTAGTATTTTATGATATTCATTATTTGTAATGGTTAAATTTTTCGTGTGATTGCTTACTTTTATTTATTGTTTATACTCATTTTTATTTTTTCATATTAAATATGATTATAATTTTTATCTTATATTATTTAGATTTTTATAATATTAAAATAAAATTTTATAGAGATTAATGTAAATCTAAAGAATATTATAAAAATATTTTTTTATCTCTTTTAAATAAAATATTATAATTTTGTCTTATATTATTTATATTTTTATAACGTTAAAACAAAAATTTCATATGAGATTAACGTGAATATAAAAAATATTATAAAAATATATATTTTTTTTCTTTTTTATTATCTTTTCTAAAATTATAATACAAACAAAACTAAATATCTAAAAAATAAAATACAATAATTTTTTAAATGCTTAATTAGTTATATGCATATATTTAAAAAGTAATCTTAATTAATTATATACAGTCAACTAAAAATATATAATTTTTCAATTGATCATGACCAACGTCATTTTAAAATATTCAAATTTCATCAAATTTGCTATTGAATCTCTCATTATTCGCCATTTTTACTTTCACATTTATATATAATATAGATATTCAACATTTGAACAATTTTTAAGAAATATATATATATATACACACACACGCGTGTTTTCTTCTTAAAAAAAAGTAAATATATATTTTTCGTGAGTTTTTAAAATAAAAGATTTTCTTAAAATCAAATAAAAATAATTATTTGTCATCACAACCATTTGAAAAAAATCAAATTTCTGTACTTTCATCAAATTTCTGTACTTTCAAATTATTATTTTTGATATTATTATGCTAATCAATTAATTTAGTTTGTAGAAACTACAAAATTTTATAAATAAGTTTTTTTTTCATAGTTTGACTCCAATAATAAATTTTTAGTTAATAAAAATAAAGAGTAAATTCATTTACAAGTTAATTAATTTTTAAAATTATTTTCTTTTGTTCTTAATTTCATTTAGAAAGCTGACTTCTGAAAAATTGAATTTGAACATCAATCCTAAATGTGGATTCTAATGCTAGGGATTCAATTTCCATGTAATTTCCAAGATGTACACAACTTGCACCTTTTTCCTTTTTTTTTTTTTTCTTTTATTTAATATGGTAACACAAGTTGCTACCTTACGTACCATGTTTAAATACCAACATAATGTCTCCTGGGACAGCAACACATACACATTGCCTTTTCAGAATTAATTTAATTAAGTTAATAGTTTAAATTATCTTAATTAATTTAATTAAACCGCCATTAGAGGATATTATGACTACTACTCGGAGTATGTTTTTCAACTCTAAGATATTCAATCACATCAATGGTTATACTTAATTAATTCTTTAATGACTATCTAATGCTTTTCCCATGTTCTATATATTATTTTAATTATCATTAACAGTTTCATTTAATATTAAATTAATCTATCCAAAATAGAGCCAACCAAAAACAATTTATTATTATTCTATTAACATACAAAAAATAAAGAATTTTTCGCTGAGATTTACTGGTGCAATGGAATTATAATGGAGGGATTAGATGGTGTAATTTGAAAACTAAGATCCTTAGAAGTGCATTTAACCAAAATCTAGGGAGTAAATATTAAATATTCTATTATTATTTACCATTTGACCTTTGCAGTCACATATGCACTGCAATTGCATTGAATGTACTACCTTCGCTAATCGTGATATTTGGAATTTCATATTTTTTTAAAAAATTATTAAATTTATTTAAATTATAATAAATTATTAAATAAATAAATTATATTATTTTTAATTTAATATCAATCTTTTAAGAAATCGTTAAATTGAAGTAACAATTATTGATATATAAAAAGTAAATATAGAAAAAAAATTTATTACTTTTTGAAATTAAGAATGAAGTCAGTGAAGGTATTTTAAGGTATCCATCCCACTCCGATTCATTTAAATAAAATATAGGTAATTTATAAATGAATTTAGGACGGATACGGACAGTGAAATTACTACTAAAAAATATAGGTAGAGTACGAATATAGGTCTTTGGTTATCCGCTAACCACCATTGCTATCCACGAGTATCGTGTCTACTATTAATCAAAATTATATTTTAAATAAATTCAAATTTAGATAGTTAAAATTTGCGGATACCTTACCCATATGAGGATATTTTAAATGTATTTTAGACGGATACATATAATAAAAATTTAAATGGATTTAGATACGGATACTTAAATACATATTTAAATGGATATGAATAGTAAAATTTTAAGAGTGCTCAACCCGTTACTATCTCTATCTAAAACTATAAATATAATATTTTAAAATAAATTATTTTCTCAAATGTGAGAAGTATTTTATAAAAAATATAATAAGTAAAACACAAGTTAATTGGAACTTAGTATCCGTCTTATGTTTGAAATTTTTGTAAAATGTCAAAAGGAGTATTTTCTTCGCTTCTAAAGTATAAACTCATATCAGCCTTGTCTTTATTTGCAAAAGTCAAGGAGGTATAATTATTTCTTATTTCTATTTTTTAATATAAGTCTCCAATAAAAATAACTCATAAAAATAATTATTAATAATTTTTTTTAATTAATATTTTTATGATTATTTTGTTCATAATTATTTAAACATAATAAGTTTTCATTAAATATTATTTTAACATTTTAGTTAATAATTTGATTAATATAATATATTAAAATAAAAATAATATATTAACCTTGGAATTTTTTTAAAAAAATATATACATTACACATCATTATAATATATAGAAATAATTATGATCTTAATAATTATTTTGCATTTTTTAATAACACTATAAAATCTTATCAAACACCAATATTAATCAATTAACCGCTGTTAATCATCAATCATCCATCACTAATTTTCGGTAATTGTTATTAGCTATTAGTAATCGCTGAATTAAATGGGCTCTAAAAGCTCTAAGCACAATCCTCAAGACGGCTCAAATGAAAAAATGTTAACTTTATCTAGCAAAGCCCACAAAACGGTCATTTGTGTCGTCGAAAGAGCAGAGAAATACCCAACTGAATCCCAAGCCCATAAGATGACTATGTTTTTGAGACATGATTTGGTTTAATAAGACGTAATATAAAGTAATCAATTTCAAAAAAAAAATGTTTATAATGTAATATTATATTATAAATATTAATAAATATTTTTAATTACATCCTTAAAAAAAAATATTTTAATTACACCTTATTATATCTTTACTAAATATAATTTGAATAATAACAAATCGTATTTCTGTCGCTCTTACGTGTGTAAAGGGTTATTTTTTATTATGTAGACTGCAGTATTGTTGCGTCATCCAATGAATTAAAGAGTTAACGAACAGAGAGATTAAACTTTTTTTGAAATATAAAATTATAATCAAAATAGATGAATTATGTTTAATCATCTTCTGCAATTTCTTCAATTTTTCAACATTATCCAAAATTTCTTGCCATTCAACTGTATTGAAATTGTGCAATCCGTATCTATCATTTTGCAGGAATGAAATTGTGTTGTTGATTGATACAGTACGTCAATCAACCCAACCTTTTCTAATTATAATGACGAGTTCTCTCATTTGCATGGAGGGCCTGCTGTTACGTCTTCTATGCATGTTCAAATCGGGTTATTTCTATGCATGATGCGTCTTTTTCAAGGCATCGTGACATCGAGTCGAGGGGCCGGTTGGGTTTGGTGGACGGAGCTTTGTTCCAACAGCAACGAATGTCAAATTTTGGAGCAGTTTTCGAATGTTAGGAAGGGGTATTTCTCAAGGCTCTTTCTGGACAATTTCTGCTTCATAGACAACCAGCATTGGTTGAAGTAATGGGTTTGAGGTCAACTTTATTGTGGGCTGAAACACGTTTGTTTAATCTTTTTTTGACAAGGTTTGAACTGGACTGTCGTGCGATTGATAAGTAATTCTGAACAATTGAAAATATTGAACGATAAGTCGTGTGCTTTACAGGTAAGGTTATACAATCATATCCGGTAAAAAAAAAAAAAAAATTGAACGTTAGGGTTTCCATTGGCGGGAAGATCAAGCGACAGAAGAACTAGCTAGAGAAATAGAAAGAGATACAGGGAGAGAGCGAGGACAGTAGAAATAGAAGCAAAGCAATGGCAAACAAGCTGATAAGCGAAATGGGATTGCCCAAATCAATCACAAATATATTTGCTGCTCGTAACATCAAAACTGCCAAGGTATAATCCACTCATCTTTCCCCTTTCCAATTCGATTTTCATTTGGACTAATTAATAGCAACTGTTTGCTATTAATTCAAACAATCAGGTTTTTTTTTTTATTAAAATGTTATTGCTGTTTTGTTTAGATTCTTCGAGATTGTAAACCAGTTTGTTTCTTTCAGGATGCTTTATCTTTAACCGAATTTGAGTTGATGGAGCTGTTAGATGTGGCTTTGGCAGATGTAAAATCTGCAGTAAGCCATATCAGTGCAATCGTGTCACCTCCATATCAAACCGTGAGGATATTTTAGATGAATTATTTTTTTATTTCTTATTTTTTATTTATTGGAACGTCATTTGTACTGTAAGCTGCGGATTTGATTGCTTTTGCAGGCACTACATTTAATGGAGCAACGGCTCCAACATGAGCAATTTGCAGGTCATCTCCCTACCCGTCTAAAGGGATTGGATGATGCTTTGTGTGGTGGAATACCATTTGGTGTTTTGACTGAATTAGTGGGTCCTGCTGGAATTGGTAAAACGCAAGTATGATTTGGCCTCGACAAGTGTAGTTTCGTTCTGGGTGTTTTTGTGAGCTTTGTATGTAATATGCATCTTCGTTCTGTTTGAAGCTTTTAGACTATTGGGATTATAGTCGATATCTTTGCTTGTTTAAGTTAAATTTAGTTCGATCAACTTTATCTTACCACCTGTTTAATATTGAACACGATTATAAATTTTGTTCAGGAATTCTGCGTGTTTTTCTTTTTGGTCAATTTTAAATACTACATTTTATATGAGGACCAGTATCTGTTGAAACCTATGATAATCTACTGCTTGTTTTAACTTTTCTAACCTTTGAATCCTGATATGCAGACACTGGGAACCGTTTAAAGTGTAGGGTCTTTTCTATGCCGAGTTATGGATGAAGTTGCTTTGCATTATCATTGTGGGATATCAATTGTGCTTTGCTTTATTGTAGTTTTGCCTGAAGATTTCTTTGCTGGCTTCACTGCCAGTGAGTTGTGGAGGTTTAGATGGCCATGTAATATATATTGATGTAGAATCCAAATTTAGTTCAAGAAGGTACTTGAAGCACACCTATGGATATTACTTAAATATTATTCTTATGTTTGTGTTCACATCAAATGCAAGATGTATTGAATCACAAATGTGCTTTTCATAGGATAATAGAAATTGGAGCAACAAGTTTCCCAGAAATATTTCACAGGAAAGAAATGGCACAGGAGGTATGAACAATGTTTTGAAAAGTTTCCCCCTTTGAGTTTGTTGCGTTATAACTGGAGTTTAGAAGGACTGCTTTTCCATTTATGTTGCAGATGGCTGGGAGGATTCTTGTTTTGCGCCCAGCATCCCTTTCTGAATTCACTGAGAGGTGTGAATCAAAGAAAGTTTTGCATTGCTTTCAAAAAGAAAGATTGACACTGCATAATAGATCTTATTTCAATGTATCATTGCAGGCAACAAAATGAAAATTCAGCCGAATATTTGGTCATGCACAATGAATAACTGTAGCTCAAAAATTTAAAATATATTACAGAATGTCAAAGCTTACTAATGTTGACAAATAATCAAAACAGTGAAAGTTTGAACTTTATTAAGTTGCCAATGTTTGGAAAAAAAACTGTTGGGACTTTAAGGTAGGGTACAATGATAATGTAAGTTTTCCCTTACCTGCAATATGCACAGTGCATGTGATATGAAGACTTCTTAGGGACCTCTATCAGTGCTGGGTAAATGGGTAAATTGTGAATCATTCAGATGATTTTGAAATATTACTGAATCTGATCAACTTTGGTTGTGATAGCTATGTTTTGACATTCACTTCCAACGCATGTAGTTCTCTCATGTGGCATATTTGAAATTGATATCTTATTGGTTGGGCTTCATATCATGATAGGGTCTGATCAGAGAATCAAAATTTTAACTATTTTATCTTTGCATTCTACACATATCTATCTACTTTCCTTTTCTTCTTTTTAAGCACTTGGATGGTGCAAAGAGGAAAGTAAGACGCATTTGTGTTGCATTTATTATTCTGCATGGTTCTTTGTTGTGCTTGAACAGTCATTCATTTCTATCTTAATATATTTTATGTTTCTTTTCATTATATTATTTATATTTTGCACTCAAAGGTTTTAGAATTGACCTGTGAATTATAAATATTGATTTGTTACCAGTTTGCAACAAATCAAGATATTGCTCCTTCAACAACAAGTGAAATTGCTAGTAATTGACAGCATGGCTGCTCTAGTTTCAGGGTAAGCTTCAACTTCGCTGTATTGAGGGCAACCTGTCTACATGTGATAAAAACTTGTTGTATCTCATCATTAGGCAAGGGTTTGCATGTGTACACTTACAAAAAGTACAATATCATTCAGGGTTTGGTGGTTTAAGAATTTTACTTGTGGAACAGCAACCCAGTATTGACAGGAAGTGGTTTGGCTAGAATCTAATAATATTGTCTTTTGAAATTGAATGCTACATGGTAAAACACGTGGATGATGTCTCTTATCTATTGATATTGTAGATAGCATTTTGCTTCAGCAGTTTAAAGAAAATGATATTTACATCATCAATGCTGACTTGTGCCTTTTTCTTG
The DNA here is from genome assembly GCA_947857235.1 of Jatropha podagrica. NCBI lineage: Eukaryota > Viridiplantae > Streptophyta > Magnoliopsida > Malpighiales > Euphorbiaceae > Jatropha > Jatropha podagrica. The sequence continues at coordinate 26,729 of CANUEP010007713.1, forward strand.
GAAGAATGATCAACAAGACTCAGATGGAGAGTGAGGGATCTATTTAAGTGATTTAAGAGTCCTATTGTTCTCATATGAATGCAAAGATGTACTTTATATGAAATGGATAAAATATTTGCCACATAGTTTCCTCATGAAGCTGGGGCACTACATACAAAAATGAGAAAAAAGATGTTTAGATACTGTAGTTTCCAACTGGTTTTCTTTTCGCCAAATAATTGGTTTGCTTTTCTTTTCTAGACATGTATTCGATGTTCGGTTGACCCTTAACCCAGATTGTCTTCTATTTGACTTGTGTTATTGTTGAAACAGTGCTACCATATATTGTTCAGGGAATATGATCAGGGGCTTCCTAGACAACATTCAATTGGCTGGCATATTTCTTTTATTAAGTATGAACCTTCTTCTCATAATAAGATTTACACCATGCAGTTCACTCCTAACTCGGGCTGGTCTTGATTTCTTTTGAAACATGTCTAGATCACTAGCAGAATTTTCACGAATTCCTGTTGTTGTGACCAACCAAGTGAGATCTCAAAGCCATGATGAAGTTTCCCAGTACTCTTTTCAAGGTATCTTGATTTCTATTTGTGAAAGCTTCCACCTAAATCATTAAAAGCATATGGTTTTTCTCATGTGCAGTGAATAAAAGTGCTGAGATTCGAGAGGGAACTGAAAAATATGATTCTCATGTCATTGCTGCTTTGGGCATTCACTGGGCACATGCTGTGACAATTCGTCTTGTATTTGAAGCTAAATCAGGTTTGCGTAACACTGGCAATACCCTTGACTGAGCTTAAGATGCCATGCTGAAAAATTGCTGTTTTTAAAAGAGATACAAGGAAACAATTTCCACTAACTGGTGTTTGGGACAAAATGCCTATGCTTTTACTGTGATTTTGTTTTTTGTTTTTTCTTTCTTTCTTTCTTTTTTAATGGTGTTTGGCTTAGGAATAACCTCAGTTAGTAACCTCTAAGTGACTGGAATTGGACCAAGCTTCCTTTGGGGGAACCCCAGGGGAGTTGGAGGAGGGTGTGTATGAGGAGGCACCTACAAAATTCACCATTTATCAGAAAAAAGAAGGGTTGGTGGGGAACTCTTGAATGTTTTCTTCTCCATTTTTATTTAATATGCCAGATGTCTTCCAAAACCCTTGTGCTTTATTATTTAAATAGATCCTAATTTGCAACGATGTTTTGCAGATGGTCTATGCTATTAACATTTGAATTTTTGCTGATAATTGCCTTGTTATTGCTGGATATGAAGTTCAGATGATACTTTTGTTTCAGGGCAGAGGTACATTAAGGTGGCAAAATCTCCAATATCCCCACCCATGGCCTTCCCCTTTATCTTAACATCATCAGGGATCGCATTGCTGGATGATGATGGTATAGAACTTAGAGGGCAAGAGATAAACACTATTCACTGCCAAGGTTTGTCACTAGGCCTCATTTGGAATCAAATCTTTGAAACTGCTCTAAGCAAATACTCAAGGCACCTAATCAATTAGATTAAATCTATCCATCACCTAGTGGGCTGAAAAAAAAAAAAAATACTTGCCAACCAGTTGGTAGATGTTTATCTGTTAACTCGAAAAATGATGGTGGTTCTATCAATATGCACCTGATTGTTGCATCAATCTGTAAACTCAGTACCTATGATAGTTAACCTTTATTTCCGTGAAGTCTTTGGAATTCTAGCCTCTTTTTCTTTCTTTGATCTTTTGTTTTGGATTTATGTGAACAGATGTAAGAATCTAATATTTGATGGACAAAAATGCAGGCCATAATTACATTATTAATTTTGATGGGGACAGGATGCAGTGATCTTAAGAGAATGGAGGTGACTTTCGTTCCTTTTTTTTTTTTTTGTAACTTTCTCTCTTGCTCAATTGTTATTGTCAAATTCAGGTTCAATTAGCATATTCAGTACTGGCCTTTAAATGTTGATGGATAAGGGAACTGGGATTTTGATTACAAGAACATTTTCCCTTTGGAAATCAATGGCCATTTTATCCTCCACATTAGCAATTTCTTTTTATATGGGCCGGAATCTGCTGTGATACAGTTTTAGCTTGATGTCGTATATGTTTGGGCAATCGTAAGTGTGAAGAAGACACGGTTGAAATTAGAATCAAACTCATTGTGTCTGTGCCTGTCTGCACAATAAAAAAATTAAATTTATTAATATGTCAAGCTTCAACAGGTTTGGGGGAGTTGTGGAAACCCTGTTGTCACTGTGGCGCAGCAAAAGCTGTCTTCTGTATTCACTGAAATGATCAGAGTAGCAGACATATAAAGCATCTTTTATGTATAGGGTCTTTGTCTGATTCAATGGTAAAGATACGAACATCAAAGCCAATGCCAAAGACTCGAATCTTGCAATTAACCATTAATGTAAATTTATATTGTTTCCAGGCCACTCCTCCCAACTTCTGCTTGGCTCGAGTCAGCAGTAGGTGATGGTCTTTCATCTTAATGGGGTTTGCTGATGATGAGCATAGTTTATTTTGCTTGTTATATGTGGCTACTGTACTGATTTTTTGAGCTTTGACCAAGCTATTGTATGGAATAACTTAGTAAGCTAATGTGCAATAATTCTCTTTATTCTATCTCCTTCCCCCTTTTTCCATTGCAGAATTCTAGGCTTTGAGATGAATGCAGCGCACTTGAAAATGAAGCAGGCAACAATAAGTTTTTCAAGAGATGAGCTAATCAATTGTTTTGGGTCCATAGATCTTAGAAAGTCTAAAAAGATTGGAATATCCGGGTGATGATAAAATACATGTTGGCTTGCTATGCAAGGTTGAGAGGGTTTCAGATTCAGCATTAGGCATTTTGCTTTCTGATTTAGTTGAATCCCGACAAGGTTTACCATTGTATATCTTGTCTAAGATTGTATACGAACTGTCATTCATGAGAAGTAAAATGAAATAGCGTAACATAGATCCACAAGTAAAATGTTGGATCTGAAAAATATGGAACAGGATGTTGACTTTAAACCTTGAATCAATTTTTATGGCAATTTAATGCACCAAGTTTGTGTCAGGTTATAATTTTAAACTGTACAAAAGCTGGAAATGAAGGAATTGCTTTGTCCACTTGATTTTGCGACAAGCACAGGAAATGCTATACGCAATTGCTTTGGCCATGAGTGATATTTAATTCTATGTGCTCATTCAATGCATTTGTGATGGTGAATCATGACAGACATTTTCTATGTTTTGTTTTAATGAAGGACTACCAATAAATGGCTGTGTTATGTCTTATCTTAAGGCCAATTATAGCAAAGGATACAAAAAAGAATGAAGCATTGACTAGGCTGCAAATGTTGGAGAACACACCTATCACGTTTGGTGCAAAAGTTGCTTGTTCGGGCACTTGTAAAAAGTTCTGGTATGGGACATCATGTAAACTGAATTGCAATTGGATGCAGCTACTTTTGATTATAGAAGTGCTACAACTGTCTATTTCTCTTTCTCTTTCTTTTTCTTCTAGACTATGCAAGTTTGCCAATCATGATTATAGCGGAGAGAACATTTTCTTGTTTATCTAAGATTTATTTATTCTGTGCTTGAAGGTGAGGTCAGGATCGGCCAATCCTCATTCAGTTACAAACAAAAGGAAAATATATAATAACAACTTTTTGTGTTCTTGGAAGTTTAGAAAGTAAAGCTCAATGCAGTGTTATAAGCTAGGATTCTTGTTTCTAGGCAGTAATGATGTGAAATTCTTGTTTCCTTTTTGCACTTTTACTGCTTATGATTAAAGTTGTTAAGGGTAATAGAATAGCGATCTCAAGTAAAAGTGTGTCGATGGATGCTAAATGTAAAAGCTCTAAGATAGTTTAGACTTTGGAAATGACTGATTGTACTATGTTCTGTGTTGGAATCAAATTATGGTCCTCAACTAGATTTTGTTTTTTGCATCTGAAATGGCGCTTTCTATTTCTTTTTCTTCGCTTTACTTCCTTTGCAGTCTGTACATCTTGGTTGAAGTATCTCTGTCTACTTGTAAAAAGTAAATACCTTTGTATACTTGGGTGTCGCCGCCCCTTTCCTAATGCAACTTGTTTGTATCTTTTCTTTTGGTTTGTTGATAACTACTGCTCTACTGTTTCTTTTCTAGCCAGAGCTTGGAACATGAGGGATCTCCGAGATAAAGAAAGCTTATGGGTGTTTCCTTACTAGATTTGGATGTAAGATCCCATTATTTGGCTGCTGTCGTCTACAGCTTTTTAAATAATTTTTAGTTTAAATACTAAATGCTATTTTTTATAATGTTCCATAATATAAAATGTTAACTCATGTAACGTGTAATTTTTTAGTATTTCATGATAAGGTATTCATACAGCTAACAGCTAAACGCTATTAAAACAGTTAACATATATCAAACAGCTAATTTTAGCAAATGGACCATTTACTTTGGACATTTATTACAGAAGAATTACATTTGTATGTTAGACAGGACAGTATTGAGGAAAAAAAAAATGCCATCTTTGTCGGTCAGTCTATGTAACTTAGCCCCACAAAGATCAGCATAAGATCCATAATTAGAGGCCTTGAAGCCCTTTAATTAATCACCTGCATTTTCCCTTAATACATTAGCAATGGCATTATTGTCTTTTCCCCTAGTTGGAGTCTTGCTCTTCAACAAGAATACCTTAGCACGTACTCCATCAAGATCCAAACAAGTTGCAATGTTTGTGGGAACCAAGGAAAGATTTAAAAGAATAGGGACATGAACCATGTGTTTACTTTTCTTCCCTTTTTTTTAAAAAAAAATTTTTTCTGTTAAATTATGTATAATGAATATATGAAGTACTCTTCTACAGACTTCTGGCTTTGGTTTCCAAAACAAGAGAAAAAGCATTGGGAGGAGAAGAAGCCAAAGATTGTGCTTGTTTTTAAGGTTTCTTTCCTTTTCTTCTCTTTAGGTTTGAATATAATATGATTCCTTTTGGACACCTTAAGAAGCATTGGGAGAAAAAGTTTGTTTGTTTGTTTGTTTGTTTGTATAGCTGTTTTTGTGTATTGTTTGAAATGTGAATCATCCAACTAGCTAGTAAACAGCCTGATTTGGTTAATATTATTATTATTATAATAATAATAATAATAAAAAAATTGCAAAACCTAAGCTGGCTCTGGCTGACGTGTCATTGAACCCATTAGTTAGTTTACAAATGCAGATACATTCATATCATGTTATATATAAATATATTATTAGATTAGATTAATCTGGATTATGTTTTGATTCTAATGATGCTTTTCTTTATTAATTTTTTTTTTAGCATCTTAATCTCCTCGAAATTTTATGATCAGGTGCTGTATTTGAATCAAGATATTTTCCCCATTTGATATTATAAAATTATTTTTTTTCAGTGCCATTGTATCCTGTGGCCACCACTACCATTATTCTATTTTTTTTATTGGTCAATCATATGATGTCTATCAATGTAATTTTGTTTTTTCCAATTTGAGTAATTTTTGTGACTATTTTATCACTACTGTAAAATTATGAACCTTGATTTGTGATTTGAATCTAAAATGTTTTTAATTTATACACATGCAGTGGCATTCAATTAAAATTTCTCATAAATAGTTATTTTATATTTAATATTTTGAATAAATTCAAAATTTATATAAAATTATAATTTATTTTCATCAATTCAATTGCGTAAATCACTGGATAGTTAGCTCTAGAATATGCATGAAGTTAAAAAAAAAAAAATTTGAGCTTATGTTTGTCTACCATTCGTTGACTAGAAAAATGCTACGTAGCTATTATTCTCTTGAATGCAAATTACAGAATTGTTTGGTTGCCAGAAATTTTGAAATTTTGCTGCCATTACTCCAAGGGAATGCAAAATAAATAAATAGAAAAAATCTTATAAACAACAACAAAATCAGATATTGTATTAGAAATCTGTGGATATGATTTCCCTTTTCTTGGGGGGCAAAATCGGTACTGTAAACTTTCCCATCATGTGGTTTATGATGTTAACGTGTATCGTGTGATTTTCTTTTCTTTGTATTTCAACTTTATAAGCATGTGTTTCATAACATTAATTAATTAATAATATAATCACTCCCTACATTATCCTGTCCCATTATATAAAAATGATACTTTTATTTATTTATTTATTTATTTATAAGGTAATTTGACTTTAATAAAAAAAATTTCATTAGATAATTCTTCTTAATTTTCTTAAATTGAAATTTCAAATCATGCATTAATTGTTTGAGGAAATAGAATTTTAATATAGATTTCTTTTTTTTGAATCTAATAATCGGTGAAACAAAATAATTTTAAATTCCTTAAACAAAACAAAATGACACGTTTGCTCTCTATAATTTGATAGGTTGATGTAGACCACACCTTAGTCTACCTATCTATCAATATACTATAGACATGAATACACTGGGTCCAAGGGCTTTTACGTAATATCAAAAATCCATTTTTTTATATATATTATAATAAGGGCACTTTCTATCATTTCAAACTAATCAATAATAATTCTGTTGAAAGAAAAATAAAAAAGAGAAGTGAAGAAAAGAAAAACTAATCAATAATTGGAGAGGTTGAAGAGAGAGAAAATAATAAAAAAAAAAGTGTAAAATAATATAAAAATAGAAAGTTTGACTAAACGACAAGATTAAAATATGTGGTTAAGGACTTTCCACGAATGGACATGAAGCATCCACGTCTCCCTAGGTGTAAACCTCGTACACCTCTTGCCGACAGGATACCCTCCATAAAAGGAGACCTCTTTGTTTCTAGAAATATTGTACCATATTATAAATTTCATATAATCAAAATAGCGGTGAAATTTTCATTTTCCTCTAATACCATGATTTAAATATTATATGCTTATCCATTTACGTCACCAATAATCTATAATAGCAACTATGAATTTATTATTATTTTTTTATTTAAAGATAGGATGTATTATATAAATTTAAAAAATTTCTTATTTGCCCTTTGATAAATTTTGAGAATCAATTTTAAAGATAATATTTTCAATGCGCTTTAAAGACATAAGATAAGTAAATTTATTGAAAGAAGAAAAAAAAATTATTTTACCGTTTTTACATTTCTTACGTTGAAATGCTTGATGTAATATTAAGTAAAAATTATAAATATAAAAAAATATTTAACCTAACAAAGGGTTATTGTATAAAATACTAAACTTATTGAAGGGATAAAAAATGACCAATTGAAACTAAATGGTGATATTTAGGTCTTATAAACATTTAGAAATGAATTGCACATCAAAGAAATAATAATAATAATAAATAACTTGTAAAAGTAGCAAGAGATGATGAGAGATAGCAATTTTCAAGCTACTCATAATTAGTATGAGATGTGCCAGTTTAAGTTTGTAGATGGAAAAATAATGCATTTTTGTGAAATGATTTTGTCACTTTAAATGAAAAATAAAATGGAAGTGCAGAATTGCATACGTGGCCTAAAGCGACTTCATAAAAAATAAATAAAATGAAAACCCACTTGTGCTTATCTATTTTCTTTTTTTAATTCAATTATTATATTTTTATTGAGAAGTCCATTTTAGCTCCCTTCTGAATTTTTCTTTTTCAATCTAAATTTACTCAAATAAATTATATATATATATATATATATATATGCTGCAATGCTACATTTGCAAAAGAAAGGCAGAAAAGAAATCACTTCATTCATTTTGCACAACTTCTATTTCCTTCGACACCTTTATTTGGGAAAGAAGAAAGTTTTAAATTCCTCCAAAAAAAGAAAAATTCAAATAATCAAACTATTATTTCTTTTTTATAAAGAGTATAATGCATGTATTTAAAAAAATTGAAAAATTGAAATGGAAAAATAGGGCTTCAGATATAAAATTCACTCTCTAAAAAAATTTATAATAATGTTGATTAAGAATTAAGAAATTTCAATTTTTGACAAAACAATTTTAACTCAAAAAGCATAAAAAGCTCCTCAAATATTTCAATCTCAATACTAATAATGAAAATATTTCAATATATAAAAAAATAATTAAAAAGAATAATTTAGTTATTACTATTGTTATTTCAATAAACTCGTATTTTCACCTTTAATAATAGTAATAATTAAAATTAATTTTTTTTATTAAAGATGGAGCTTTTTTGCTCGTTTGCACGAAGTCAGAGCGAAATTTAAAAAAAAAAAAAAAATTGTTTTAAGGATTATTCCTTGAGTGGAATGTACTACACTACTACCCAGTACCAGTAGTACTGGTCGACGAATTAAGGGAAAACAATAGGAACCGTTGGATGAGAAGTCAATGCCATCAGCAGTACATCGAGAGGGGTGCGTTGAAGGGTAGAGTTCCGAAGGGAAGAGAAAGTACACGTGGCAAATAGAAATTGGGTAAGAGGAGAGAGACATGTATTAGCTTGAGTGGAGATATTTTTGAAGTGGGAAACCGGCTATAAGCGGTTGAAAAGTAACCATCATGATAGTGGGGGAGGGGTTGTTGCTTTGAGTTACCAAATTTGGGAAGTCAGTTTAACAAAACATTTTTAAGGTAAGAGAGATTACCTTAAGCGGAAGGTAATAATTAAAAATTATAATATTCCTACCCATGTCTCTGACTAGTCTTTTCTTTTTACCGCCACGTGTAAGTGTTCTGTGCTCGACAAATTTAATTAATGATTTTTAACAATTTTGTTTGAAGCTCTAATCTATGTATGAAACAAATGGGATCACAGCGATTAAAATACCCAAATAAAATGCACTATTTAAATTAGAATCTAATTACAAATTAGGTAACAAGTACCCGATTCGAACCCAGTACGAGTAATAAAAATATTCAATTATCATCCATAGTTGGAAAGAAAAAGAAAAAAAATAAGTGTGAAAAAATGACGAAAGTGTGTTTGGATTAAAGAAAAATAAAAAGGATAGAAAGAAAATGCTATTATTGAGAATTTACTAATTTTTACCTTTATTGTTAAACAAATCAATTGTAGTTCTACCCATATTATGGGTGCAAAGTCATGTTTGGGCTTTGACCTCTTAAAAGCGTGAATTTTAATTAATGGTGCATTTGTTTTACTTTCATATAAATTTTCCACATTGCCTTCAATTCAAAGAGAGTTATCAAATCATTATCATAAAATGAACTGAGTTTTTTTAGAAAAAGCTTTAAGTTGAATCAACTTCAAGTTCGAGTTTAAAATTTTTTTCAAATTGAATTCAAGATTAAAATTTTTAGGCTCATCCAAACAGATTTGAGCTTGGCTCGTCTCCTTTAAATCCCCTAAGGATAATAACCATTTAGACTTGATAATTTATATAAGAGTTTTTACTAACTGATTCACCGAAAGAATATGTGAAAACTCTTATGGTCGAGAGATTTTGAGACCTCTTATTCTTCACATAATAAGAAAATTGATCATACAACCTAATAGGTTAAAATTTTTAGTCATTTAGCAAATACGAAATGCAATTCCATGGAAATGGTTTGGATAAGACTTATTTAGCACCAAATCATTCAAATGAACCTATACAAATAACTTTCCAAAAGATAGTGTTCGACAACTACTTAGCCGGTTAGTATTGAGAGGAAAAAAATAAAAAAAAACGGTCTCTTAGGAAATATTCTTTAATTAGAATATCAAAAACAATTCCGTGTGAAAGAAATAAAATTCATATTTGCCATATAAAAAATAATAATAGTATTATTATTTTTTAACGTACCAAAATATAAAAGTGAATAGCTTTTAATTAAAATTAAATTATTTAATTAAAATATACTTTGATATTTCAAATGTAATAAATAATATGAAACAGAAATAATATTAAATATCAATTTCTTTATAAAAACAAAAAAAGGAAAAGAAAATGTCATTATCGTATAGATTCTTTAGAAAATCTTCAAATCTCCATTAGTCAAAAACTGCAACTACATGGGTTTCCCAAAATTATTAAAAAAAAAACAAATAAAAGAAGAAAAACAACAAATTAAAAGTAGACATCTAACGTGGTAACTCCTCATCCTAGGAAACCAAACTGTTATAGACTTTATAGTTGCATACCATTTAGCTCGTGCTTAATGAGGTTGCCAACAAAATCATGCTTCTATCTTTTTCTTTTCATTTTTTTTTTTTTTTTTTTTTTTTGTGTTCGTTACGTTATTTTATTCTTTGTCGGCAAATAGCTATTTGGGTTCTATACAATATTATGGAACCCGATTATCTGATGATATTTGGATAAAACGAGGGTAATTTAGTAACTACAAGAGTGAGGGGAGAGCACGTGTTATACATGTTGGGCAATGAGCGGTGGGGGACACATCGGAAATTTCAAGCAATCCACAGGCGGCGACTAAGTTTGGACCTCCATAAAAGATGGCTCAAGTAATCGACAACACTTGACTTTAATTACGACTGCTATAACGAGTTGGACTTAAGAATACTCATAAATGAATATAAAAAAATTATAAATTTTCTTGAATTGGATCTACTAAATTTTTTTTATTTTTTTCTTACTTTACTAATAGAAATTACAAGTTGATGAAAGATCAAAATTGTTGACACTTGCTGTCAATTTCGTTGAATGTCTTTCATTTAAATAGAGGTAATCTTGATTTACATTTCTGAAAATCTGCTATCTCAATCCCTAAATATCTGCTATACACCAACAGCCTAAATATGATGCCTTTCTGAGAACTTGTGGAGAGATTAATGATGCCTTTCTGGCAAAGCTCGGTTGGAAATTACTGAATAATGATAATGGGCTCTGTTGCAGTTTGATTCGTGGCAAGTATAAGCAGGGACGACAAGGGATTGCAGCTTTTAAAAATAATTCTTCTGCTTTGATTGTCTGGCAAGGGATTATGCATAGTATTCCTCTTCTCTCCCAAGGCATTCTTCGAGTGGTCTCCAATGGCTACTTTACCTTATTTTGGAAGGATGTGTGGTTATTGAGTAATCCCTTACTTGATGTTTGTCTAACGCATGAACTGGTCCACTTACAAGAGCTTCCTGTAGCTTCATTCCGGTTGGGGAATGGTTGGGATTGGGCGAGTATCATTCTGTTTCTTCCAAGTCATGTGTGAGATGTTGGAAGTTGTTTCCCTTAGTGCAAATGCTCTTGACTTTGACGATTACAGCAGGTCGAAAACTGCCTCTGGTAATTTCACTGTGGGCTCTGCTTATTGGTTGGCAAAAAAATCTAGTGATCATGCTCCTACCAAGATTTGGTCGATGAAGGTACCGTAAGGTTTGGTTGAGTTGGACTCTTTGGTGGTTCTTCATCTGGCTTAGAAGGATATTCTGGAGGCTAGACGATTCTTAAATCTGCTTCGTCCAATCAAGTTGTTCCCATCAAGGGATTGGCAGGTGAAGTTCCCGCACTGTTTCATGGAAGCTAGCAAGGTTGCAGACTCTGTAGCCAATATGGCTGTCATGGCGCCCTCTTCCAAGATGATTTTTGTTGATCCCCCGCAGCTGGTCTTCGATCATTTTCATTGGGATAGGTGTGGAACTTCATGGCCTAGGCTCATCTCAGGCTGAGTGTGTTTATTAGTTTTTCTCTTGGGGTTTTGTTCCTTTCTCAATATCCAAACGAAAAAAAAAATGCCTTTCTGCTTTGTTCAAATAAAGTCCAATTGTTTTTCTTCATATCAAACTTCTAATCTTGCATGACTGATACCTTACCACTTAGAAACTCCTTTTTGAAAATAATATTAGCTTTAAATCAATACAAATATTATAAGAGAACATAATCTTTTTCCTGAAAACCAGACATAAAATAAAAATCATAAAATAATTATTATTCGCTAATCTAATAAGAAATTCTAATCAAAATAAAAAGGTAAATTTAAAGAAAATTGATAAATATTCAAAATTATTAGTCAGATAAAATCCCCTGAATCTTCAATATATGAGTAATTATCTATGAATTAATTATTTATGAACGAATATATAGAATTTGACTAAATTCAATAAAGGAATAGACCGCACTATCAAACTGAAAAGACAAAAATCATCATATAGTTGAAAAACTTCTACAAATTGCAATCTATTCAAATAAGCTAAACAAATATAAATAACAAAATAAAACTCCACGTGACATAGAGAAATCATAAACTCCACATAAATATATGTCATAAGAGACATAGATATGTAATTTATTTAATAAAAAAATATAATAGACATAGATCTATAATAAATTTTACGAAAAATTATAGATTAATTTGATATATAGGTGATTTAGATACGTATTATCCTATTATTTCTATAATCAAAGGTGATAAAATCATTAGAACAGAATTTTCCTCTAAGGTAGTAATTTTATATTACAAATAACATCATTTAAAAGTCATATCAAATTCAAAAATGTCTCATAATGGTAATACATAGAGAATATGAGACAATGAAAAACACATCTTTTGTGGTAAATTTATGTTGGTTAAAGAAGATGATTCCCCAACAAGAACTGGCAATGTGGCCATTAAAAACAATTCCATGATTGTGATAGATCATTGCTACTAACTGTTTACTAGTGCATAGGGTTTTTCTTGAATAATCTCAGTCTTCTATTGTTTTAATTACTTAATTTAAAATTCTTAAAAGAAAAATTATGACTCTAAATATTCTAGAATATAAAATAAACCACAGTATTCTTTTTCTTTTCTTTACTTATTAGATATTGTCCAGTAGTATTTTTATTAATATTAGAATAATGTCTCAAATTTGATTTCTCTCAACTATAATTTTTTTTAGTCCACTTGGTGAGTCAAGGGAAGGACACGATATTACATAATTTTCTTTTTTTTTAAAGAAGATACTTTTAGAATTACTTATGTTGATACTCTATTAAAATTTCATTCCGCTATTCCAAATTTCTCAACTGTAAGTATAAATTTAGTCTCTTATGAAATATTTTAAGATATAAAAATCTAAATTTAACAAAAAAATTATCAATATAATTATTGAAATTAGATACAAATATTAAAAAGTACAATTAAATTACAACAAAATAATCAATTCAAGCTTATTGATGAGAAATGAGGTTATATCCACACTTGACAAATTTTCATTTAATTAGTAATAAAGTAATAACAAATAGATAAAATAAAAAGTTAATGCAACTAAGAAATACATATAATAAATTTAAAAATAGAAATAATATTAAAAGTAAAAAAGAAAAAGGCCAAGCGAGTAATCATATAAAAAATTTCAGAAATTTTTCAAAGTTGATCGTCAAAAAAGAAATTTCCTTATGAAGCACAACATAAAAACAAAGATAATATTTTTTCCTAACCACTTGACAAGACTCAATAAATATGCAAATGGTGACTTTGTAAAGCATTTGATTGTTATTATGATTAAAGTATTTCATTAAACTATATATTTTTAAAATGGAATAAAATTTCCTTTCATATTAAATTTTGAAAATATTTTAATAAAATATATAACTAAAATTAAAAATAAAAAATAAAAGTTTGGTATATGGATGGGAATATGAAATTTTCTATTAGTTTTCTGTTTCATATTACATGTATCAATATTTAAAATTTTACATTCCATTTTAAATTTTATATTCTAAAATTTCATTCTTTTTATTCTATCTTTGTATTTTTTTTATTAAGTCAATAAAAATATATAAGATACTAAAATATTATATTTGAAAAATTACAGGGCGGTTTATATGGTTTGAAAAATATAATTAATTTATCTTAATAATTTTCAAAATAAAAGAGATATTATCATTATTTTATAAGATAAAATATGTAAAAATTCAAAGAAATAGTGTTATGGTCTCATAGAAGTAAATTATATAAATATTTTAATCTATTTCTTCGGTTGAATTAGTTGTATTTGTAAATTATAAAAATCATACCTTAATTTTTAAAAATAAAAATGTGTAAATAGAAGGGGCAAAAGTGTCGTTCGGACAATAGAGAGCACAATTATGAGATGCAACAAACATGTTTTTTGAACCTTAAGGGGAAAAGTCCCAAAAAACTTTGAAAGGACAATTTTAAGACTGGCACAATAATATAGTACTGTAAGTTCACCCTAACCGTTGGATTTTCAGATGAAAAGTATTTACTCGCATCTGAAACAACAGTCAAAAAGACAATGGGTCAGACTGAACGTATCAGTACAGACTGATTTGATTAGGATACCAGAGATGATACATCAACTGTCATTTCTCCATAATCTATAATTTGCCTCCCAATTGCAACTCCACCTACAATTTATTTAAAAATCAATTTTCTATATAATTATTACACTAATTTTATATTAAATAAATTGTCTCAACTAGTAGTTTGAAAAATAAAATAACATTTTTAATTTTTTTACCAAAAGAATAATTTTTTTATCTTTAAGAGTACCGATAATTAAAGATGATAATTTTACTCGACCCAACAGATACTTAATCCGATTCGATCTGATTTTAATCAGTGTGAGCAATGAATAAATGAGTCTGTAACAAATTCAAATAGTATTTTCACTGTTCATATCCATTTAGATTTAAAAGAATTTGGATAATCACTTGTTGTTATCTGTTTAATAAATATCTAAAATATATTTAAAATAATTATTTTTAAAAAAATCACATGTAAACACTTTTTTAATTATGATTAATGCTATAATTATATTTAATATTTATATTTTTTTTTATTAAGTCAAGATAATGATTTTATAAATTTTTATCTTTAAAAATAGAAATTAAAAATATTTTTAATATTAAGCGAGTTAAACAGATAATTATAATCGAATTTGAAGCTGAGTATAACTCTTAAAATGATTTCTAAATGGGTATGGGACATATTTGGATTCGAATAGTTGATTTTAAATGAGTATCTGACCCGTTACCATCCTCTGCTATAACTTTATCTACACCAAATATTAAAATTTTTTATTTTAATAATGATTATTATTAATAGGATTGTAGTTCAGATGGTGAAAAATATAACGACACTCATTTCAATTTTGTTTAGAAATATTTTGGAATTTACAATTTCATTTCATTTTCGCTCCAAAAATTTTTTAGAAATTAAAATTTCGTTCCATACTATTTTACAAAAATTCAATTTGAAATTCAGTTATTCCAAATTTCTCAATTATACAAATCTAGTATATTATGACATATTTTAATATTTAAAATTTAAAATTTAATAAAAATACTCAATATAATTATTTAATTTAGATATAAATATTAAAAAGTACAATTAAATTATAATAAAACAATAAAATGAGAAATGAGGTTATATCACCAATTGATAAATTTTCATTTAATTAGTTATTAAATAGATAAAATGAAAAGTTAGTGCGACTAAGAAATATATATGATAAAATTTGAAAATAATAAATTAAAATTAAAAATAAGATAAAAAGTAAAAGAAAAAAATAGGTCAAGAGCACAATCATATAAAAAATTACAAAAAATTTTCGAAGTTGATCATAAAAAATAAATTTTCTTATCAAGCACAACAGAAAAATAAGGATAATATTTTTTTCAAATCACTTGATAAGACTCAAGAAAATCAATAATAAATATGCAAATTGAACTTTGTGAAGCATGCTTCGTTTTTTATTTTGACTGGATATTCATATCCAAATTAATTTTTATTAAACTATATCGTTTTAAAATGAAATAAGATTTTCGTTAATATTAAATTTTGAAAATATTTTATAATTAAAATTAAAAATAGAAAATTGAAAGTTTTGTATGTGGATTGGAATATTTAAAATTTTCTATCGGTCCCTCCTTTATTCTATATGCCAATATTTTAAAAATTACATTCCATTTAAAATTTTAGATTCTAAAATTCTAATTCAATTTGCATATTCTATATACCTTTAAAAATTACATTCCATTTTAAATTTTATATTCCAAAATTTCATTCCAAATGGAAGTTCGATTTGAAATTTCCATTTGGATTGATATATTTCATTACACTCCTAATTATTAAAATATAAAATGAACATTAAATATACAATTAATTTTATATAATTTTTATTCAAAAAAGTGTTTTTTGAAGTAAATACATTACTTTCTCCATTTCATATAAATAGGTTTAATTTGAATTTTACATATATTAAGAAAATTGGTTAATATAATTAAACTGTATTTTTTTTAATTTTTTCTTAAAATACAATCTACTAATATAATAATTCATTAAATTTTGAGAATATAGATGTACATTAAATATGAATTATTAAGAAATTAGATGATAAATAATATTTTAAAAAGAAAGTCGGACCATATTTTTGGATAAATGAAAAAGTGAAGCGAAACGTTATATATGAAACTCATAGAAATAAAAAAATATTATTAGTAATTAATACAAATATAAATCAATAGCAACTAATTAGAAAAGAAAATCAAGAATGTTGATAATTGAAATTTTATTAGTCATGAATTGTTATTAAAATATTTACATGGGTTTTATTTAGAGCACTGAAGAAGGACCGTTAAGTTATTAGTCATTGTTCTTTTAGGCTCAGGCCACCGTCAAGTGTTGATATTCCAATTTAAGATACTTTCATTGGATGTACCAATCCTTTTAGCATTGTTGGGACTGGCTGAGGAAACCCACTATAAATGGGTCAAACTTCCTGACATTAAGTCATTATTTAGGCATCATGCGTAATGAAATTCGCTCATAGAATATAATAAAATTTTCAAAACTAAAATGGTGGGTTAAAAATTTAAAATAATAGTCTCTCTGTTCCAAAATACTGTTATGTGTATTGTATATTGATTATACTCATTATACCTTCTTTTTTTTCTATATAATGCTAAAGCATAAATTTTATTTAGATTAAACAAATATAAATGGTTAATTGTATTACTTTTTGCCATACAAACTACTTGCAATATTAAATTTTATATACTTAATTCTATTTTTATATAATAAAATAATTTCAAAATAAAGTTCAATCAAATCCCTATTTCTATTCTTTCAGTTTCTAATTTATATATGCAGATTTTTAAAATTCCAATAAATACCCAAAAATAAAATCAAGCTATCACTCGGTCTTTAACCCCTACTCTCAAGCCCAAATTAATATTTATATATAACTATTGAAAAATAATCATAAATTATTTTTTACTACTAGGTAAAAGAAAAGAAACAAGAGGATATTTTGAATTAATAATGGAAATTATTTTGATTACGGTGGCGGTATTAGTTACCTAGTGTATTAAAGAATTGAATATATACACATAAATTTTTTAGATCCCAAAAAGTGACCTAAATAAAATGATATAATTTTAATTTTTTTACTAATTTTTTAAATATTATTTTTTTTAAATAAAATAAATTTAGGATATAAGAGAAAAAATATTAAAAATATTTAATCATCAACAGACCATTTATTTATTGCAAGGGATATAAATTTCTCGCTAAATTAAATTGATAATAATTACAAATTATTTAGTAACGAAAAAATTATTATTAAAAATAAAAATCTTTCAAAACTCACCTAATAAAACATTATTTCAACATATATATATATATATAAATATCATAAAAATATCATATATATTTTTTGAATTAAAATTTTTAACTATTTATTAAGTTTAATTATATAAATTTTTATTTAAAATGTACTTTTTAAAAAATATATCCAATAAAATCTTACGAATATAAAAAATTATTAATAAAAATAATATATTTATTTATTTTTTATCTTTTTTAAATAAAATATTATATATATTCTATTTGAAAATTTATTTTTAAAAAAGTACCTTCAATCAAAAGAAAAAAATAATAAAAATAATATATTTCGTTATTTTTTTATCTATATCTCAAAAAGAATTAAATATATAAAAATATTTTCAAATGTCCATGTATCGTATATATTTATTAAAAAATAAATTAATAAAGATAAATTTTAAATTTTAAAATTTAAATATTTAATTATTTATATATTTATTTTTAAAATATTTTTTTAATTTTTTAGGAAGCCTAATAGATGGAAATAAGAGTGTATGCTAGACAATAAGAAATAACCCTATAGACATCCAAATCGGTAAAAACACTTATAATCGAAAGGGTTTGAACTCGAGACCTCTTACTTTTTACATAAACGAGAAGAATATGGGACCACATATAATTGACTTTAAAACTAATTTTTATAAATATATTCTAATAAAATGTAATTTTCTAATTGGATATAACTAAAATTATTTTAGAATATTCTAAATTTTATTAAGAGTATTATTGAAAATCTCATTATCTCTCTTATTCCCACTTTTATATATAGTATATAAATATAGATAGATAAGTTATTTTAAGATAATTGTTTTGTTCAAGAATATAAATTGTTTCAAGATAATTTTTTTACTTCAAAATATAAGTCGTTTTAAATATTTTAAAGAGTAATAAGTGATCTATTTTCAATTTTATCCTTATTTATATTAGATATACAATATAATAATGCGAGATAAAAGTTAATTTGATCAAATTACATTTAATCTTGTTATAATTTAAGAGAATTTATCATTTTCTTAATCTACATGTAAAATTTTTAAACCATTTACTCATTCCATTTCCAAATACTCATTATATTCAATTTTTTACTTTTTATATGTGACCAATAGTGATTGAATGGTTTTCACTAAAATAATAAATTAAGAATAATATATTCAATTTATTCAATAATTTATTATAATTTTAGACAAATTGAATGATTTTCTTATAAAACATGAAATACTAAAATGCTATTAAGTATTTTAGCAAAATTCAAATTAGCAAACCATGCAATGGCAACTTGCTTTGCTATTGATATGAAATTGGAACATCCAATCATTGTTGTTGTTGATACATTAAATCAAACTATAAATTGGGCTAAATCGAATTAATGATGTCACATAACTCAAGATAAGAATATTGTGCTAGTCTATAATTTGGTTATTATTTATATAAATTAAACAATTATATTTATTTTAATTTAAATAAAATTTTATATTTTTAATATTTTATAAATTAAAAAAATTAATTGAGTATAAATTTATAATGAGTATACTCAACGTGCAAAACACATCATAAAAAAGACTAATAATTAAAAAAATGGTGAAGCTTTGATAGAAAATTAAATCACAGAAAATAATACATTGAGATTTCCAGAATAGACAACATAAGATAAGTCTCAAAATTTCTAGGGTAAATTTTGAATTGTTTCTCTATCTTTTGGAAACAACATGCACCTTGTATGAGATGCATGAAAAAAGAAAAGGCTTGTTAGACAATTACCTATAAAAAAATAAACAATAAAAAATGGAAATGATGACCAAATTGACAAAAGTAGCCTTAAGCAAGTAAAATAGTAAACAACATGGTATGTGTATGACTAAAATCACTAAGAATAAGGGTGAGAAAAGAGACAAAGAGCATTAAATATTTCAACAAAATTTAACAATCTTGGCAGAGAATTAGAGGGTCTCACCTAATTATGCCACTATGGTCCACTTCTACTTCCAGCCAGAATACTTGGTACACACTTTTATTTTATTTTATTTATTTTATTTTGGTCTTTTTCTCCTCTTCTCTGTTGTCTCCTCTTTCTACCACTTATATTTCAATAACATTTTCTTTTTCCCACAAAAAAAAAATTATATTGATCAGTTTTCTTTCACATATTGGCCATTAGGTGTATTTCACTTATCATTCATCAAATTTAATTCTTAAATGAAGGGTCGGTAAAATTAATTATTTTGATAATTATTATCTATAATAATCCGATAACACATGAGTAATAATAAATCTCAATATTTGGACAATAATAACTCCGATTTGTATAAAATTTGAGGATTGTTTGTAAAAAAAAAAAAAAAAAAAAAAGAGGTAAGGGTGACCACTGCTAATAACAAGGTTTTTTTTTTTTTTTTTAAAATTGATCACATGGTGACTTTCATCACATCAACTTGAAATATTTATAAATATTAATTCTAAAAAGCTTGTTAATAAAATTAAACCCTAGCTAATAAAATAAAATTATCATTTCAAGCAATTGAATTGACCCTCTTAAATTATATATAATATTAGTCGTTAATCCGCGCTTCGTGCGCGTTATTTAAATTAATATAAAAATATTAATTAAATAAAATAAAATAATTTACATTGTTAAAATAATTGTAAAAAATTTTTAAAATATATTCAAAATCTAATCAAATTATAGAAAAATAAAATAAAATAAAATACTAAAAATTTCTAAAAAAATTAGGAAGATGAAAGAAGTGAAAATCTAGATTTTTTTTATATTTTAGTTGAATATTTATTCAAATATTTTTTATAATTAAATGTTTTTAAATTCTCAAAAAATAGAGTTGCTTTTTAAAATTTTTAAAATGGATATACAATAAAAGAAAATTCTTGAAATATTTTTATTCAATATTTTTATAATATTCAATTAAACTATTAAATATTTTAATAATATTTTTTGTTAACGTTTTAATAACAATTAAAATTAAAATGATTTGTTTTTAAAATATTTTAAATTAAATTTAATGTGAGAATATTGATTAGGATTTAATTTATAGAATGTATTAGAGTAATATTTAAACACTGTAAATTGATTAGGATTTAATTAATAAAATGTGTTAGAGCCATATTTAAACACTATAACTATATTAGAATTTGTCTTATAATTTAGTAATCCATTTATTTTGTTTATTTATATATAGAGTTATAAATTTATTATAAATTTGATAAAGGTTTCTGCTTGCTAATTAGCAACGGAATTTTTTCTATTTTTAAATTATGAACTTAGCAAAAGGTTCTACTTACGAATTAGCAATGGAATATTTCCGTTTCGAACATTATAACTTAAATTATTTTTTATTAATTAACAAATTTGTTTCATTATTTTTCCATTGCTAACAATTGACAAAAAAGATTACAAATGGGTTAGCAATGAAATTTTTATCCATTGCTAAATTTATAATCAAAATTGATAACCTATTTTATAAATCTAAAACTCATTACATATTTTTTTCGCGCTGCATTTTTTAGCATACATGTTCTTCCTTTTCTTTTTTTTCTCCTCCCTTTTCTTTTATTTTTTATTGATAAAAGTTTAAATTTCTTTTGGATTGTAAGATTAATATTTAATATGGTAATATTTTTATTTTTTATTTTTAAATATTTCAATGGAATAATGAGAATTCTAATATTCAAATTATAATATAAAATATTATATATATTTTTTTAAATATAGAGAAAAAAGGATTCAAACTTGAATTTGATATGGTAATATTTTTATTTTTTATTTTTAAATATTTCGATGGAACCATGAGAATTCTAATATTTAAATTACAATATAATATATCATATATATTTTTTTAAGTATAGAGAAAAAAGAGATTCGAACTTGAATTTATTGTCAAGTCGTATATCCATTTATCACTAAGTTATGCCTTTGTATGCATAAATCATAAATTTTTTATTTGTATAAAAATTTAAAATTTTATTTGTATTTTATTAGTTGATTAACAATATCAGTAATGATAATTTAGTCACATCTTAATTAGAGAACTTTAGATTCCCAAAATGTCAAAGGTTAGTTTATAAATTGATAAAAATATCATTGAAGACTTAATTTTATTGATTGAAAAATAAATATAGTTTAATTTTGTTTGGTTATGTTAATTTTTTATTTGAATCTAAATTGTATTAGAAAGTTTATTTTAATCCTAAATAGAAAATTGTCTAATCCTAAAAAATAAAATAAAATTAAAAATTATAATTATAGTTGTTGACGTATTTAAAAAGATATACATATAAAGTCTATTATATATAACTCAAAATTGTAAATTTTATCCTATAAAAGAAGAATGCAATATAATAATATTACAATATTATTTTTTTATGCAAGAGATCATAAAATCTTTCAATATCATATTTAGTCACATTATAATAATGATATCCATTGATTATTTTTATTATATTATATATGATAATGTAATTCTATTGTAATTAAAAAATATATTCTATTATATCACTGTATATATATTTAATTTTAATTGCTTTTTACTATTTAGAATTTGTTGTTTTTGACTCCAAGAAATATTACAACAAGTTTTTTTTGTTAATTTAAAACTATTGAGTTTGCAATCATATTTTTTTCTTACAGTTAGTAAAATTTTATTGTATGAATTGATATTATAGTCTCTTAATTTAGTATTGTATGTATTTTAAATTATATATTGATTTTATGTTTTAACTCTCTCTATTTACAAATTAATATAATAATTTTTATTTATATTTTTTATAGAAAATCATTATCTTGAATCAAATATGTTATTTTAAACTATAATGATCTACAGTCAAAGAAAAATTATTCAAGATATTAAATATTATTATTTGTATAAAATAAAAACTAACGCATTGATTATGTTGAGATAAAACTGTACTGTAAATCTGATATATTAAATTAGTAAATATAAATTATATCTATACATGTTGTTAATTAGTTTAATTAATAAAAACACAAATCAATAATTATATTTTTACTCCTTTAAATTTTTTATAATTCTTATAAATATATTATAAGTAAAAATTAATAAAAAAATAAATAATGAATAAAATTAACGAGTGCAAATATGTATAACGCATGTTAAATACTAAAAATAAATAAAATTGGGAGCAAAATTTAAGGTTCTAGATTTATAATAATAGTCCTATATTAACATCTAATTAATTAAGCCATTTTAATTTCACATTAATCCATAAGTAATTTTCTCAATTGTTTCTTATAATAAAGGGCATATGAATAATAAATTTCCAGGTGATTATCCGTTTTCTGATTTGTTAAATAATTCACCTACTCGTTTCACATTCAAATTTGTTGTTTGCTAAAAGCTTCACTCAAAAATGTTTGTAAGATTCTAAATTAAATATTTAAAAACAGTAATTCAAATAACATTTTTAGTTATATTTTTAATAATTAAGTGTAATTAATTAGAACGGTTTATTTCTCCATTGAAATTAATAAATAAAAAATCGTGTGTTTATCTTATATTGAATAGATAAAGCAAGTAAAGAAGATTATTTTTTTAGCTCCAACTGTTTTAATAAATTCTTTATTTGGTTTTTTAATGATATATTTTTTCATATGATTTTTTTTTGAGAAAATCAAATTAAAAATTTAATTAAGAGCAAACCCTATACATATATTGTAATATTTTTATAAAATAAGTCTATTAATAAATTACTCATGAAAAAAAAATAAAAATATACAATTTTAATTTGAATTATCCAATCAAGTTGTCAAAGCATAATACATGTGCCGTGGGCGACAATTTACTTTACTTAGTGGCTATTCATATAGCATTATTAGACTCCATGATATTTTTATAAATTTAATATGATTATCTTCAAAATTCTTCGTTTTATAAAAAAAGATATCATATTTCTTTTTGCATAACTATCCGAATAATCAAGACTGTATTCGACAATAATTTTTTGGTTAATTTTTAGAGTTTTGACTAGTTAAAACGCTGGATGCTACTTAAAAAGTTATTCGGTAACATAAGTTTAGACTAACTTTTAGATGTTAGGATAATTTTTTTTTATGAAAAGTTAACTCATATAACATTTAGCTTTTAGTGTTTCATGAAACGCTACTTGAATAGTTAATAATTAAAGGCTGCTAAAACAATTAATAGTTATTAAAATAATTAATTTTGCCGAACACACACAAAATACCATCACCATAATAATAATAATAATAATAATAATAATAATAATAAAAACTAAATCCTAAAACATAATTAACAATAATTTTAAAATATAAAAAATAATAATTTAAATCTATATCAAAAGACACAAATTTAAAAATAAATATAAAAAAATAAATGGTGACAACCGGTGATATTTCGGCATTGGCTGCCCATTGAAAAAGAGAGACTGCAATCTATTTTTTTTTTTTCCCTAAGATTAGCTAGTTACATGGTTTTTATATCTATCTAGTCTTTCCAAAAGGCTTATGTCTTTCACTGATAATTGTATCATGAAATTTTATTATTTCTTTCTAAAGAAAACTTAAAATTAATTAGACATTTATAGGTTTAATTTGAACTCTGAAAATTTAAGACATAAATTAATTAGTTTTTACCTATGTTTTTAAGTGAATATCAATCTACTTAAAAATTTATTATTGAATACTTGAAATTTTTGATTTTTTGTTGTAATTTATTTTTATTTTTTTACAAAATATCTCATTCCATTTTTTCTTCTATCTTGAAATATTCCATTATTACAATGGAGAAAAAATTATATTGGAATTAACATTTTTTGTTTATAATAATAAAGGTGCACACCAAAAATACATAACGTAACGATTAAAAATAAATAAATACATAATGTAATATTTCCCACTGGTTATTTTCCTAGTTGTCAGATACATGACTGCAAATGAAGATAAAAAAAAAAAAAATGAAAGAAAAGAAAAAATAAAAGTATGAAAAACCGGTGACCGGTCAAGCCAGTTGTCTGTATAGCTAAAATGAGAGAGAAAATGTTTATATATTGTACATTGCCTCTCTCTTCCCTTCTTAAAAATCAGCCTTCTCTGAAATGTTCCTTCAGACGTCCCATCTCTCTCCTCTTCTCTCTCTCTAAACACAACCTCCTCTATGGAATCCCTTACTCGGCGATGATTTCAGCTTCCGCCGTTCACTCCTCGCCGATATTTTCACTAATGCAACTCTTCTAAGCTTTGCCTCCTCTAAAAGCCGTCGTTTCCTTTTTTTAAAAGCTACCTAAATTTGACTACTCTTACTTTCCGGACACCGGAAGTTTTCTCCGGCAGCTCTTTGGAGCGAAATAGCTCCTCTCTCTACGTATAAATATATAGATTTTTTCTTGCTATTTCTTATTGCTCTCTCTTTCTCTATATATCTATCTCTGTGTATTTGTTTACCTTTACATGCCTCTGATTTCTGCTTTGTTTGAAATCTTTGATCAGATCGATCTCAGGCGTCAAAATTATTCTTCTATTAGAAGAAAGAAAGACATTAATTAAAGACTGGCTTTTCTCTTTTTGGTTATTATTATTGTCAGTATTTGAGCTGAATTAGCTTCAAAAATTGAGCTAAATTTGGCTTCGGTGAGCCAAGGAAAAATATAGTTGTTTAAAGTTCGCGAAAATAATTTGTAAGTGTTACTATGTTGGATCTTAATTTGAATGTGGACTTGGCCGAGTCGACTCAAAACTCAGACTCGGTGGCTTTGATGGATAAGTATCAGTACCTGCAGTACCATGACCCCGAAGGATCGGGGACGTCAAATTCATCAATCGTCAATGCGGACGCGTCCAGCAACGATGATTCGTGTTCTACACGCGCCTACACTGGTGATGCTAGTAATAGCAGTATTAATAATAGTAGTTTCTACACCTTCAACTTCGATATATTGAAAGTAGGTGTTGGCGGTAACTGTGGTAGAGGAAATGAGGACGAAAACGAAAACGACGCCGTTGTGACCAAGGAGTTTTTCCCTGTGTGTGATAATGGGAAAGGAGTGAGTAGAGATTACGGGAATTCTCTTGGGCAAGCTGGGCAAGGTTCATCGAGGAACTGGGTCGATCTCTCATTTGAGAAGCAGCAAGATATTGGTGATGGAGAGGTGCGGGTGATTCAGCCACCGCCGCCACCGCCGCAGGTTAAGAAGAGCAGGAGAGGACCCAGGTCCAGGAGCTCGCAATATAGAGGGGTCACATTCTATCGGAGGACTGGGCGATGGGAATCTCATATATGGTACTATATTTCTTCTTTTGGTAATTAGTGTTTTTGTTTTTGTTTTTGTTTTAGTTAACTGAGTTCTGGTTTGTTTTCATTGATTTTGATGGGCTTTGACTCGGTGGTTGAATTTTGTTTTGCGTGTGGATTCGTTTACTGGTGGTCAAATTTTGTCGAATTCGGACGAGTTTGGTTGCGTGGACTCTGGATGAATTGAATTTTTTGAAGTGTTTAGTGCCTCTATTGGATCTTAATTTTATCTAAACAGAACTTATTTCCTATTGGAAAATTTTTAGTGAAGAAAGTGTGTTAGGAAGTGAATTAATCTGTTTGTTTTACTGGATTTCTAAATTTGGATCATTTGGTTAATTGTTTCCATTATTATTTTCTTTTGTGCAGGGACTGTGGGAAACAAGTCTATTTGGGTATGGATTCGATGTACTCCGTTTAGTGTAATTATGTTTTATTGGCAAGGAAAAATGTTTTATTGTAATTACGTTTTTTTATTTATAGAGTTCCTGTAACATATTTAATTGACTTGGAAGTTGATTTTGTTTAGGTGGATTTGATACTGCCCATGCTGCCGCAAGGTGATTGTTCTTTTGTTAATAATTATGTTTTGTCTCCCCTCCTTTTTTGTTCTCTGGAAATCCAAGCTATGTTTTCCTAACCTAGACTTTATATGCAGAGCCTATGATCGAGCTGCTATAAAATTTAGGGGCGTTGATGCAGACATCAATTTCAGTCTAAGTGACTATGAGGACGATCTGAAACAGGTTGGATAATAAGGATATCAATAGGAGTAAATTCAGCTTGTTCTAATGGTGGTTTGATTGGATCCTTATCTAATTAGGTCATCTAACTCTGATCAATTGGCAGATGAAGAATCTGACCAAGGAAGAATTTGTACACATACTTCGTCGCCAGAGTACTGGTTTCTCAAGAGGTAGCTCAAAATATCGAGGGGTAACACTCCACAAATGTGGCCGATGGGAAGCAAGGATGGGGCAGTTCCTTGGCAAAAAGTGAGCAACTATTTTATGTGCTTTGGATTTGTTCTTGCTGTTCTATAGATAGTCATATTGTACATTTAAAATTTCACCATGTGTGAACTGAATTGATTTCAAATTAATTCTCAAATAGGCTTTTTTCCTGTTTTTCCCTTGTTTGGAAAAACAATACTAAAATGCCTATTTCAAAGAAGAAATGGTTGGCGATGGAGTTTTCATCGTGGAGATTACGATACTTGCATGCAGGTATATATATCTTGGGCTGTTCGACAGTGAAGTAGAAGCTGCAAGGTCCTAATGATCATGAATTACACTCTTCTGATACTCAATTTATTACCCTGAATTCTCAACCTCAATACCGTTCCATCCAACATGTGTCTCCCTTTTGATTTTCTGGAAATCAGGGCTTATGACAAGGCAGCTATCAAATGCAATGGAAGAGAGGCAGTGACCAACTTTGAGCCAAGTGCATATGAAAGGGAGATGGTCTCTGAGGCCAGTAATGAAGGTATTATTTGATTATTATGCTATTGGATATTCCTGATGTTTATACTTAAAATATATGTTTGTAAATGGGTTTATGTGGCAGGTAGTGAACACAATCTTGATCTGAATTTGGGGACATCCTCTGCTTTGGGCAATGATCCCAAGGAAAATGAGGGCCATCTACAGTTCCACTTCAGCCCTTTTGATGTGGATAGCAAGAGCTCAAGGGTAATGCTCTACCTAAGAATATTTGAAGTCTGTGGTTTCTCTTCATGTATTTTGTATTTAGAGCATCAAGTTTTAGAATTTTTTTTTTGGTTAGTTTGCTATTGACTACCACGGAGAGGTGAATTGTGAAACCATTACCTAGCTGCTAAACATTTTGATGAAGCTTTGCAAGTTCCTTCCTTTATGTATCCATTCAAAAATATTTTGCCTGTTTTTTAGTTTCAAAGCTGTCAAAGGTTTATGTGATATGTGATCTGATTCTACAGGAGAACTCAACGGTTGCAATGGTAGGTGATCCACTTTTCAAAGGGCCATTGAGGACATCAGACCATCCAATTTTCTGGAATGGTGTATATCCTAATTTCTTTCCTAATGAGGTATTTGTTGTTGCCTTGTTGCTGGTGTCGAAATATTTATTAACTTGCCACTTTTTAAGTGCACTATTCAGTATGAAATGTATCCTTGATTCTAAATGAACTATTTTGCTGTAATGGATGAAGGCCGGAGCTCCATGTACTCTTTCTTCTCTATAATAGTTTTATTTTCTTCTTAGTAAAGGAAAAAAAAAAAAAAAAAGAAAAAGATTCTGATATTTTTTCTCATTGTTGCTATTTCTTGTATGGAATTGCTTGAAATTTTCCTGCAGCAAATATTGCTCAAAATGTTTTATTTTCCTAGCCATGGACAGGAATTGTAAGGTTTGCATGTCAAGCACTTCATAAAAATATGCTATCATATGTGTAACATGTATACTTTCTGGTTAAGAATAAAGCTTTTCCTCAAAATTCCTTGTTATTCATTTATAACTAAATGCATGGAGATTTCTTGTTTTTGAGCAGGAAAGAGCAACAGAAAAGAGAATTGAATTAGGTTCTCCACAGGGAGTCCCCAACTGGGGGTGGCAAATGCACGGTCAGGTCACTGCTACCCCAATGACAATGTTCTCTACTGCAGCATCATCAGGATTCTCATTTGCGGCTACCCCTCCATCTGTTGCCATCCTTCCATCAAAAGCACTCGA
This sequence comes from Jatropha podagrica, assembly GCA_947857235.1. Lineage (NCBI taxonomy): Eukaryota > Viridiplantae > Streptophyta > Magnoliopsida > Malpighiales > Euphorbiaceae > Jatropha > Jatropha podagrica. The sequence continues at coordinate 55,196 of CANUEP010007713.1, forward strand.
TCCAGCACCACATCATCTCTATTTTCCTCCACCTGCTACCATCACCACCAGTGCCTCCCAATTCTACTGCCCAGTGAAACCTCCACCATAATGTATTCCCTTGTGCATTGGAGGTAGATAGTTAAAAACAAAACAAAAAAAAAAATGGTATTCAAATTCATGATGAATTGAAAATATTGATTTGTTATGATAATTAAATTCATGCGTTTCTTTCTTTTTGATAAACCCATTACTATATTGGATATGATTTACTTGTTTATTTTCATTCTCTGGGAATTAGCTTTGTGAGAGAATGGTATGTTGATATATCTACAGGTTGGTTGGGTCAAATCTTGAAAGGGACCCACCCTATAGATTATGATTGTACAACAATACCTCGTAACACTAGCAAAAATATGCTCCACTAACTACTGGCAACAATAGTGTGAAGTTTGTGGAAGTACGGGTAAAACGCATGGGACATTTTATAGTGGTAGAGAGCAGTACAACGTATAATGCTTTTCTAGTGGGCTTAGAACCAAAAATGAGAAAAGTTGTTTTCCATTCTCTTGCTTCACTCTTAACAAACACACTCATACCTTTCGCATTACTATTATTATTACTATTGCCTCTTCCAACCTTGAAGGGGACTATTCCTTATTATTTAGAGGCACTCATCACTCTCTCTATACCATAAAATAAAATTTCCAAGGGATAATTTGCTAGCAATTGGAATCCTTAACATCACTTTTACCAGAACTGGCTTTAAAATTTTCAATCCTATAGTTTTTGAAGTATAATATTATAGTTTCATACTTTTAAGTGTAATCAATTTGTTGTACGAATTATTGAAATTTAATTTTTCATTCAAAATACCTGTCTTATGCAATTTCATTGAACTTTAGCGGTTGTCTCACCCTCCAATGCAATGTGGATGTGTCTGAGGGTTTGATTGGTGAGGGAGCGGCCACGTAAAAGTGTATTGACAAAAGATTCATTTCACGAACGTAATTTTCTAATTCTATCTCTTCAAGTCTCCTCTCTATTATTTTTAAAAGATATTTTCAATAATTATTATATATTAGATTGAATTCTAAAGATAAATAATTTAGATTGAAACAAATTCACTGTCATACGTTTATGATCCCTCCCTAAACCCTAAACTCACATCCCATTCCCATGAGAAAACCAAACCCATTTTGGCATTTTCTATTTCAGAGTCATCATTGAATGGGCTTAATGACAGCACCTTATATCCCTGTAGTGTTTGGACCACATGGTGGGCCCAAATCCATTTGTATTTTTCTGACGCATCATTATTTCTTTCTTTTTTCTTTTTTTTGTTCATATGTATTAAATATTTTTTACTACTTGGTCTCTCTAATTTATGAGTTTCAACTATATATGAACTATGTGGTACTAAATGAAATAGCACAATTGGTAGGGGGGGGGGCCGATTTGGGTGTTAGTGAGATTTAATAAGGAAGGGTACCGCATTTGTCTGCAAAAATCACTAACCAACCAAAATGCTATCTTTACAATACAACATTGGTATGGGTAAGAGAGTTGGTGGCAGTGACAACTTTTAAGGAGACCAAAATCCCAAACCCATCAGTTGATAATATTTAGTACTGTTCTGTAATAGGAACAGGAAGGAACCCACCTGTCCTTTTTTCTTTTTCTTTTTTTTTTTTATTTTTTAATTTTTTATAAACAGCTTTCCTTTCTTTTCCTCACCCATGAAAGTGAAAGGCTACTCTATACTATCCTTATCTTTACCCTTAATTAGCTTTCCACTGTACTACCTTTTTCTGCAATTGAATACGTCTCTTCGCTTTTTATGTCCAATTATTTAAATTATGTCTCTGTCTTTCATCGTTTTAGAAAATTAGAAAATGAAATTGGAGACGCTCTCTCTCTCTCTAAGGGACCACCTTCAAAAACAGAGAGTAAATACCCATTTCATTTGAGCACTGGGGGGAAAGAAAAGATAAAGAATGCATGTCGAACAATGATTTTAAACGGTAGTAAATATCTTTTTTCATAATTACCATTTGTATATGAGCAATAATCATTACTTTAATATAGTAATTTTCTTTCTAAAAAAATAATATCAAATTAAAGGTAATATAATTAATTTATTCAATAATTTATTAAAACTTTAATAATTTAATGATTTTTTTAAAATGAGTGAATTCCAAATTTGACGATTGCTATGGACCCAATTGTCTAACGTATTTTACGCTGATTATGTCTGAACGAGCAGAATTCTATATAGATGAAAGATGATTGAATGATAAAATCACAGATTTGTAGGACAAGAGACACGGTTAATGCGATGAAAAATGGAGTGTTGCTCAATTTGGATATGATTTCACATTAATGAGAAGTTGAGGTTTTGTTTTGTTTTGTTTGCCTCATAATTATACTGCTAAGGCACTTAACAATCCAATCAATCAATCAAAAATAAAACGTCTCGTTTATTTTACGAAACAACATAAAATAAAACAAAAATGTCAACCAAGAAATATAAAACAAAACAATTGCATACCCAATTTATAGCCTCATTAGTTTGGTCTTCATATCATTTATTAGACTTCCCTTCAAACAAAACCCTATTCCTGTTTCAATAGATCTGCAATGTGTCAAATAATATCAAATTTGCTTTCAATTTGTTTTCTTTTCAATAATTTCAATAACTAAAAAGCTAATTTTTACAAGTTTAACACTCAACAATCCCAACGCAACAAAAAGGAAAAAATTAAATTAAAAGCTACATTCCGGAGTGGAAACAAAAAATATAAGTTTCTGAAATTTAAATGCACAAGCATTATTCCATTTTAAATTGCTTTTCTGTAAACATTGCGAGAATGTAAATAAAATGAAAAACATCAACTCACGTCATATTAAAGCACTTCAACTTCCGTCATTTTGCAATATAAAATTTTGTTCATATGCATTATAGAGGCAATAGGCAGTATAAAAAACTCAGCCAAAGACAAACTGAAGAAAAATGGAAAGGGAGAAGGTTTCAAACTTCCATCTATTTAATTGTGAGAGTAGCAACCAAAAATTCATTCTTTTTTTTTTTCCTATAACAAGGAGCAAAACACTCGACCTGTCTGGAGGATCAACCTGCCAGTTTCACAATATACACCATTGCACAATACAATCTTCATATTAAATGCAGACTGCAGCTTCCTTCACCTGAGCGCACAGAACAAACAACATTATTAAATTAACTGGTCATGCTATGACTGACAAACAGATGCTTCTCTGTGTTTTATAACATGTGACAATTATTATTCTTTGACATGCAGGGTAAATAAAGCAATAATGCAATAGAAAGTATCATTTGCATGATAACTTGAAAACCAAACAGTGATGCTTAAAATTTTAAGGGCTCAGATTCATCCATGGCTAATTTAACAAAAATAAGAGCACAGACTTAATTACCTGCAGCCTTCACGACCCCATTTTTCGGGAGTTATCCTTCATCAGGCTGCCATAAGAGACCAGTCATGAGTCAGTCCATCCCATCCTTCAGTTCAAGTTCAAGGCCTCATAATTGCATACATATCATTTATGCTTCTTTTGACCAGTGCTAGCAAGGGTTAAAAACTAGTCTCTCAAACAGGGTTCACATCTCAAATGTTCTGTTATACAAGTCCCCAGAACTCGGCATACGAAACTTGGAATCTTCATACCCAGAAGAGTAGAACTTGTTTAATCCTCGTCTTTCATTTCGTAGGAGTTCTGCCACGCCCAGATTATTTCCACCCTGAACCTCATTCCAGCCATCCCAGTGACCATTTGACATAACACCATTCCTAGAGTGCTGAAGGGACATTTGCATGAACGGAGATAGATTGTTCATTTGTGGTTGATCTACAAGCCTTGATGAAATGCCATATGAATCACTAAGAGAAGAAAAGCTATCCCCGATGTCAGCATATCTCAGGTTCTGGTGTGGTGAGAGAGATCTTTGCATCAACAGCTGAAGTCTTGCCTCATTCTCAAAGGCACTAAGCTGTTGTGGGAAATTCGACCTCATGTCTAAGCCTGGGTTGTTAAGTGCACCTTGAAGTCTCCCTTTACCAACTGCCAAAATTGCAGGATCAATGAATTCAATATCTCCACTGCTGCTAATGTTTCCAGCTGGAGGTGCTTGATATGAATTTCTCATCAAGGAAGAAGAGTCGAGCAAATGACCCCCTGTTAAAAGGAAAAGAATATGAGACATGATGTAAAAACAATAATCTTGATGAATGATCTGGATTATGAATATTGAAACAAACCTGAGATAGAATCAAAAATATGGTCCATCCTCTCATGAGAAGAAAAGCCTGGAGGTGGAGCTCTGTTAGGCACGGAGAAACCAGGAGGGGCAGAAATTTGAGCTCTTGAAACTGCTAGATGAAAAGTTAAAAGTGAGTGTATAAACCACCAGAAAAGTCCATTTCGTTCAATCAAAGAGGTATAAATCCATTTATAGAGAGGAAGAATTCAAGAAAACTAATACTGATAAACTTCCACTCTGCCAAGATAAAGTGAGAGAGAGAGAGAGAGAGAGAGATAAAATATTGAAAGAAAAAGACCACCTCCTGAAATATATACACACACAAATAGTATACATTGATTGAATTAACTCAATAGTTTGTCTAGTTACAAAAGCTAATCAACTATCAGATTATAAAGGACTTTAATCAAATCTCAAAAAATACAATAAACATATTAGTGAAGCTCCACATAATCAAAAGATATGATTCCGGACCAAACAGGCACTCAAAATGGAAAAGAAGATATACATTATAATGGGAGCCCATAGCTAGTTATCTAAAGTTTACATAGTATCATTCACAGTCGTCAACACTTACAATTACCTTAAAATGGGCATGAAGTTGCACAAATTGGCAAACAACTCGGTAATGCAATCAAACCACCAGAGACTAAAATACACCAGCCAAGAGAAGGATAGCATATTTTGATTTCTGCCTTCCTAAAGTTAGCTCATTGCTATCACAATTATCAAAAATGTCATTGTTGGTTTTGTTTAAAGCAATTTCAGAGGGACCCTAAAACATCAATTGATTTGTATTAAATCCTGGTTGAGTTTAGTTAAAAAGATATTCTTTTATGAAGATCCACCAACTAAAATCTTTTATATTGAGTTTTAGTTCAAGTGCCCTTTAATCCATTTATGTAGTCCAGAATACCAAATATAGATGTACAAATCAGGAAAAAGCAAAAGATTTCCGTTCCATAAATCTTAAAATCATGGGCCTGCTAGAACTACAAAGATACAGTCAACGAGAACAGAAAAAACAAATATTAGAATAGCATTTAAAAATTAAATAAAATTCACATAGAAAACCAAAACCATCCAAACACCATTGACACATTATCCTTGTACCATGGACCAGCTTAATCTTGAGCAATCAAGAAACAAATATGCAAAATGCCATGCCCAACAAAGCCCATATGGATATGACAATCAAGTAATGCTAATCTTATCCAAGGTCTCACTCATTTCTCTCGCTTCAAATTGCAAAATAATACAATGTAACTTACTTCCCATAAATCTACTGACGCCTATAAACAAGAAAGCAAGCCAAAATCTTAGAAACAGAAAGAAAATAAATACTCACCAGGAGGCTTATTTGAAGAGAAAACTGAAGGACCACTTGTAAAAGTTTCAGATTCCTCAAAGTTACTGGAAGAGAAACCATTTCCCATTCCAAGCTTATCAAAATATGAATTCCTTCTTTCAGAAAAATCCTGGTTAAATGAGACATTCTTTGGCATCTGTCCAAAAACACTAAATGAAGGATGAACATCTACTAATTGATTTCTTGATTCCTCCTGTCTTGCAAAGGAGAACCTAGACTGATTATTATTATTTTGAACCTTCCAAGAACTAGACATTTTAAGAGGGCTAGGCTGTTTGTCAGTCTCACCCAACAATTTAGCCAAATTCCGAGGCGAAGTTAATGAGTCATCCCAGGAATCGAGATCTAGTGACAATATATTTGAAATTATGCTGCTCTCACCAGCATCTAATGCAGTAGTCTCACCCTGTAATCTGCTCATGGGCTTCACTTCCCCTTCAATTGGTAGAGAGAAGGAACGCCCCATATTTCTATCCAGACCAGCAGTACTGCTTATCAATTTCTCAGGGTACCCATTTGATATTTCAGTATTGCTAGATGCATGATGAAGTGTACGGTCACCAACCCTATTATCTACAAATATAGGATCAGCATTTACATTAATGACACCAAAAGGATCATTAAGTTGCAAAGAATGAGACCTAGAATGATTTGAAACATGGAGCGAATTAGCAGAATTTGGAAGGTACATAGTACGACTGACTACTTCCGGATCCTTAAGCCTTTGATTATCAAATGATATTATATCCTCCTCTACTTCAGACACGGTATTTGTAACTGTTTGACTTTGAGTATCTGTTCTCCAATCAGATTGTTCACTCAGACAAGAATTTTTCTCAGTTACAGGTGAAGCTAAAGGCTCTTGATATTGGTCAACATAAGGTTGCTGTAACACTTGACACCCAGGTGATTTTGTAGCACTCTGATCTGTAAGTGAACTACTAGTTCTAGTTACACCAGATGGTTCAGTTCTAACATTACTTTCAACCTTTATTGCTGCCATATCAGTTGCAACAGTTCCCCCTTTCTCGGGCTCAAAAGGTGGCGATGTACTAACAAAAGAATTTGTATCATTTGACACCAAAGAAGAGCCCCATTCACTGTGCTTAGGTGCTGGAGGACTGAAAGACAGATTACTCAATGTTGCAGTCACAGCATCAATTGCGGCTGGTTTCTCTGATGCATTGGGAAGAAAATCCACAGCATTCTGTTTCGCAGATTTCAAAGCATCTGGTTTGCCTTTACCATTTATCATTTGATTATCCTCATTCCACACTGCCCTTTTACCTACATCGCTTTGCAATGTAGAACCCTGATTTGTACTTGCAACTGCAGATGAGAATCCTAATGTACCATCAACTGTCTCTAATTTAGGCTTAGTAGGGCCATTAGAAGAAGTTGAACTAGCAGCTGGCGGCTGATTAGAAGCACGCATTCCCCTGGTATAATACTCTTATTCAGCAACACTGACCCCCCAAAAAAAAGAAACGGAAGTAGAGACTAAATATAAGTTTTTGGCATACCATGAAGCTGCTGCAGGAAGTGCAATAGATCTACTGGTGCTTCCATTAGGAGGTGAACCTTTGCTTGTACTCATTGTATTCTGCAAGAGAAACATATCCAAAATTAAGCCAGCGATACAGTTCAGGGTTCTCAAGTGCAAATACCATCTCACTGGCTTTATTCAACATTCTTGTACAAAATTGATAGCATAAATTATTGCACTAAATAAAAAATCTTACATTTGAAGAATTTTTGACAATAGGTTTTGCTGAAGAAGTAGAAGTATTGCTGCTACAATCATCTACAGGGGGAGGCAACATACTCCCTGAACGCCGCAGCATATTGTTTGTTGCACCAGTAATTTGTTGCACTCTACTTCTTTAAATCATCAGAAATTAATTATTCATCAAATGAAAACAAATAATGAGTAACACAGTGCAAAAACATCAAACTTAAGATAAAAAATCAGTATAAAATGTATGATTTTGATTGGGTCTCAATCCCTTAAATAAACATCCCCCTCCCTTAAGCTCTCTTCCCAAACAACAGAAAAACCCTATCTTACCCCCCAAAACAAAGTGAGTTGAAGCATTAATATGGATTGTGGCATGTGAATTAAGATTATTAGTCACTGCACTCTTAACTGGTCAAATTTTACACATAAATGCATTCAACATTATTTTTGTCATGTATATTTTTTTCCAAAAGCAAATGAAATAATAAATACTACTAAGATAAAATTAAAAATTTTCCATTTAATTTCTGCAGCATAATTTTTCAAGTCTGAGATACTTAAAAACTATGCCAACCGCCATTGCTTTAAGGAGGCCCAAATACAGAAAAAAGGTTGCTTCAATGAGGCCTATTTGTAAAATAAAACTACAGATTTATAAATTAAAACAAGCAACAGCCAATTTTCTGTGCTTCTCTGTCACAGAAAGACTAAAACACGGAAGGGGAAGAAAAGCTTGTGAGAGGAAATATCTTTCTCCTCTCCTCTTCCATCTTCTTCATTTCTTTTTGCTTTTCTTCTTCTCCATTATTGTTGTGGGGAACTCCAATTTTGAACATCAATGCACACACCACAACAATCTGGATCGTGGAAATAACCAAAATTTTGGAACACACAGGCAGCGTCATGGTACCATTAGGAGGGAGCAAATTAAGTAACTATGGGCCAAAAAGTTATGCCTGTAAGCCCCATTTCTTAAGCCAAAGGAACTATATTTTAACATTCCTGAGACAATAAACTGCAGGAAAAATTAACAAGAAAAAAGATTTATGCATTTCGGTGCAGCACACACCAAGTCGTTCAATGTCAATGATATAATCAACCATAAAAATATACCTGGTGTAAGCCGATATTATCTCGTCTTTTGTAAAACTATCTTCTTGAGAACCAATTTCATGCAAGTATAGACAATCTGGATTGGTGCAAGGCTGTAATCAAAAAAATTTCATTCTGAATTAAAATATATTCCAGTTACGATTTTGCAGTGTTCATGAGAAATCCAGAAATCCGAAGGTGAAAAGAATGCTTAATTACAAACCATACCACATTTCTCAGCCACGCATGACAATACTTTGTGGTCCCAAAGCATGCCCTGAAATCACCAGTACTGTTAGCATGCATATGCAACAAACATTCTAGAAAATTTTCATAAATATAAAGACACGTACTTTAAAGATCTACCATCCAAGACAAACCCATGTACAGACTGAATACAACGAATAGCTTCATCCTCCTTTGAGTAAGTAATATATCTGCCGAGAAATCAAGAAAGATTTTTATATTTAAAAAAAATAAAAAAATAACCATCAAGGGGCAATGATCATTTTAACAATTATTATTACAACAACAACAACAAAGCCTCAGTGCCAAACTAGTTGGGATTTGCCATTTGAATTCTTTGTTTCTTATACCCGCTTTGATCAAATTAACACCAAGGCAAAGTATAAGTCCCAAACATGTTAACATATCATTAAAAATAATTAAAAACAAGGGAAACCAAAAACACCTCAAATTTGCAAATAACATATAAAAACAAACAAAAATGATAGATTAAGATTGTTGACAACCTCAGCTGTTCTTGAAACTCACAAACATTATGAATTGAATATGAATAGCAAGAAACTGAGCTTCTCTGTTGGAATTCAGAAAGAAAGATCCATTGACCATGGCAGAAAAACATTAACCAAAAAGTTAAAAGTAGACTTTTCATCAGCAAAGACATGGTGAATGCAAAAAAACTTACACACTACAAGTATTGTTTGGAAACTGTTGTATTACACCAGCTGCTGTTCGAGACATAGAAACTTTTAGAACCTTTCCATACTGGCCAAAGTACTCTCTGCGTTGTAAAAGCTGCTCAAAAATTTTAAATACACGCTCAGCAATTTTTTTGAGATAGTGAGTTTTGGGGAGAGAGGAAGGGGTGGGAGAGAAAAATTACATCTTCATCTGCCAGATTAAGAGGCAGCCCAACAATGTACACAAGGTTCCGTTGGATAACACGCACACTGCTAAGTTGCTTCCTTCCCTCAGTTGGTTTTGTCTTTCCCTTCTGTGACTTCTTTCGCTCAACACCAATTTCAGCAACCAATCTTTGGGTAGAGTTCAAAGTTATAAGAAAGAAAAACATAGATATCAGTATAGCCTTCTAGTGCTGAAACAACTAGAAATCATAAAATCTGCTAATGCCAAGACAACCTTTCACAGTTAGCAGCCATTCCTACTATCTTCTCTTTGTCATAAGGCGAACGACATGCTGGGCACCGCCCCTCTGTATCATCTTTCTCTGCCATGTCCATAATATGATGCCAACACCAAACACATATCTGACATGAAGGCAAGAATATCAGTATAATAAAAACGTGCCATTTGCATCAGCAATTGAAGATGAAAAGTGGGAAAACAAGTATGAGCAGGTGATTCACAAATTACAGAATACAAAACCTATTAAAGAACCTAAAATGAGAAGAGTTACACGTCTTCCTTCATTCATACTCCCAACTAGACAAACAGTAATCACCAAAAGATGGTCAATCCACTAGAAAGTGATAATTATTTGGCTACATGCAATAGAGATCAATTACTAATGCTACAGTATGTAACTTTGTTCAAAAACTGACCAGAGACACGATAGGACAGAGCATAATACATAAGTTTCATATAAAAAGCATAATATCAAAGTCACAACTGTGATTCTACTACATTTCTTTACACATTACTCTCCGAATGTAAAAAAATCGTGTCACGTACCTCGTAGCCACATTTGCAAGGCTTCAATTGCTGATCAGTCAAGTCCATCTCCTCCGCACAGAGTGGGCAGGTCTTTTCTCCTTCGTCACTCATGGTTGCCCTGAAAACAAAGTACATGATACGGTCCCAAACTAACTATTGTCCCCAAAAATTAAAAGACCCCAATCAGCACCACTGAGCTGAACCTAATAGAAATATAACTTGAATTTTACCAAACAAAAAAAAGCAATAGTTACATATATCTTAATGTCATTTGCTTTGCCATTCAAAATCAAGAAACAACCAAATATGCATCCGATTCATGGCTCCCACATTCACATTACAGCAATTACAACAATCAGAACCAGCTCATCAAAAATGTCGGAAATGTCGGAAATGACGAATAAGAAAAATTAACTGCAAGAATAAACTCGCAATTGCCTCCACGAATCGCAAATCCAACCCAAAAGCGTTATTTACCTCCCATTCTATCTATCAGAACGAAAATCCATTACTATTCACCAAACAAATCAATCAAAAAAAACTCAGGTACATCACAGATCAAGAAAACGAATTCACATACAATCAACCAAAAAATAACAATTAAACCTAATAATCTAAATCAGTTGCATGCAACACAATAAAATCAAAATCATATATGTCAAAGAAATACAAATCAACAACAAGAGATAAATAATGGCTTGAAATTGAACTTATTCATATTGAGAACAAAAATTAGGGATCCTGAAAATAAGACAAAGATCGGGGGCAAGATTGGAAAATTAGAGCTTATCGAGACTTACAGTTCGGGGATCGAGAGAGATTGAGAGATGTAGAGAATCTATAAACGATGAGTTGCAGAGAAATGAAACGCGCAAGAGAGGAGAAAAAGAAAACCACAAGAGAGGGCTTTTAAAAGGAGAGAGATAGAGAGAAAGAGCGAACTCTTGTGTTGTTTGTTTGGATGGCTTTTTTGGCTGCTGGCTTTCTCTTATCTCTGCGTCGCTGTCATTTAAATATTATAGTTTAACACTCGCTGCCCTTTGATTTTCCTTTATTTACCGATATTACCCCGTCCGATTCCGAGTTTGAGTTTCGCGGATTCCCTCCGGTTTAGGAATCCATTGTGGCAGTTCAGGGAACTGCCGCGTGGATAATAATTTCAGATCCAATGGTTAAGATTTGGGTTTTTTGGTCTTTGTTTGTAGCCTTTCGATTTAACCTTACCCTTAAAGATGGGACCAAGTAGAGGTTTAAGGTGGGATCTAAGTGCCACGTGCACATTGTCCTTCATTTTTTTCTAATCAATGGCTGATATTAGTTCTCATGTTTTAATTTTTTTTGGTTCACATAAATATTTCCATGATGGAAGTTTCACATAAATCTCATCTACAAATAATGAAATTTAAATTTTTGATTTTTTTTTTTACTAGTCAAAGAGATATTAATAATTGAACAATAAAAAAATATATAGATCGCAAAGACAAACAATTACTTGTTAGTTATAAGTCGATTCACTTGAAATCAAAATTATTTAAAAAAAAAAAATATAGGATAGGCTCTGTTTGCTTGAGAAAAACAAAAGGCGGATTTACTATTATAAGAACGGGCTTACTACATATTTGTGTTGGATAAATATATTTATTACTATTGATATATTTATATATTGAGACAGGTAAATTTTTTTAAATTTGACAGTCGATGAGAAGTTCTTACATTATAAAAAAATAATTGACGGCAGAGTTAGAATCAAACTTAAGAGATAAAAAAAATAAATTAAAATAAATAGAAATTTATGTGATCAAATTTTTATTATTTAAAAATTAATAATGTTCATCTTATATAAATATAAAAATTAAAATATAATATTAATAAGCTTCATACAATAAAATTTAATTCAAATAAATGGAAAAAAAGGAAAAAAAAATGATGTTGCATGTGAATTTGGATGCTTAATAATGCATATATATGTATTGATTTTTTTTTTAATTTTAATAGCGAATTCTTAAATTATAAATTTTTAAAAAAATGAGTTTAATTGGATTGAAATAATTATAAAATCATGCAAAAAAATATTTAATAAATTAAAATAATAGACTTTGCCAAATTTGAATGCAAGGTTTTGAATTTATAAATATAAATGTAATAAAAAATTAAATTATATCTTGATACAATTTTTTTTTCTTAACTAAATGCATATACATTAAATGAATTATATGTACTAAAAATAAATAAAAATTTTATTTTTTTAAATTAACAATAATTTAAAATAATATTATAAGAAATTATAAATCAAACATTCTATTTATTATTAATTAAGTTTTTTTTGAAAAAAAATTGTCTATATCCGTAGCATTGCATGGACAAAATTAGCTTGTAACTATCTATAATCTATTTACATCTATCTATAATTTTATTAACTGTATTAGTTTATCATTTAAACTCAAATTTTACTGGCTAAAAAAAGAAGTAACAATTTTTTAATAGGAATTATATTGAATATAATATTTAATTGAGAAATTTTAAATTAATGTTCTATTATGGAAATTTGTTGTATCTTAATTAGGAATTATAATTTTTATAGAAGTGAAAATATTAAATTAATGCCCTATCATGGAAGTTTTTTTGTATTTTAATTAGGAATTATAAATTTATTGCAGAATTAGTTGAAATTTTAAATTAAAAACCAAAAGTAAAAGTTTTTTCAAATCCTATTTTTGAGTTTTATCATACCTTAACCTAATTATACGTTGTATATCATCGAATGGTAGTAAATATTTTATCTAACCATCAATAATATTTATAATTTGTCCATATTTTATTAATTGTTTACTAGTTATTTACTTATTTATAATTGTTTGACTGTGCCTTTGTCCATATATATTATTAGTTGTAATTTTCTTTTTTTTTCTTTTAATTTAAAAGTTTATTTTTAAATCTCATAATTAGAAAAAATTATATACCATTATTTTTAAATATATATATATTTTTTCAATTTCTTTTGGGATAAATATTTTTAAAATTGGTAGCAATATTTTATTTCTCTCTATAAATTTTTTATTTTAATAATTTTAACTATAAAAAAATTATAACTATTAATATAAAGATATGAGACAGCAAATAAACAAAAAAAAAAATTATAGACATTCGTAAATTTTATATAGATTAATAAATGTGATTTGAATTTTATTATGCACTTAAAAAATTGATTTTTAAGTTAAATAGAAAGATTTTTACCTACAAAATAGATAATTAGTATTGGTGACTATGCACCAGTGCAAACTATACAATAAGGGTAGCCTCTTCTAAATTCATCGAGTCAATGAAAATATCTGTGGTCGAATGAATTTAGATTTGATATCTCTCGCTTTTCATAAATGAGAAGACCAACAAGATCACACTCGATTTGCAACTATCCAAAAGCTTTAGAAGTCATATATCGCAACATTATTATCTTCATTCATTTTTTCTTTTAATAAAATTAATTTGCGACTAAATTTTTAAAACAAATTGTTCAAAAACATGAATGTGCATCATTATTTTCTTTTTAATAATTTATTTAATGAAATTAATTTTTATCTAAATGAAAAAAGAAAATTCTCAATAAATGTCAATTTTAAAAAATATAAAAGTAATAACCATTAACTAAATAAATGACTTAATAAATTAAATAATCAATTAATGCAAATTTCAAATAATTTAAGAAATAACAGTCATTTAACTTTAAAATTACAAAAAAATAAAAAATGAATAAAACTTGAAATAATATTATACTATTTATTTTATTTTAGTAACTTAATTAATGAAATTAATTTGTGACTGAACAAAAAGTAGCTTAGATCATAAATGCCACTTTTAAATATATACTTCTATATGTGTCAATGTATCTATCTATTTATAAAACTGAAAATGAGGTGAGAAAATGAAAAGTGTTGTTCTTGCCTTTTTCTGTCTAACTTATTACGCAATTGTCTTCATATATTGTTCTCTTAAATTTTTACATACTCTAAAATAATTTTAGTTATAATTAGTTTAAAAATTTTAATATAAAAATATATAGTACCTTTATAATTTAATTGAATATTTTTTTAATTTTTTTAATTTTACTATTGGTATCTTATTATGTCTAATTGTATGTTATTTTATTATATTATTATATAAATTATTAATAATAATTTAATAATTTTACTAAATATTATTATTTTTATTTACTATTGTTATAATTTATTTTTTACATTATTATTTTAAATGAATATATATAAATATGAGGCATTTGAAAATTTTATTTTTTTAATTTATTTTATATATATATATATCTAGATAATTAATATTTTGCTTTAAAAAGGATATAATTAAATTTCTTTAATTATAAATTGTATCTCGAATTTGATTAATTGTATTGATATCTTATTTAATTAAATCTTATTTTTTCTATCAAGAAATATAATTTTATCAATAAATTTTTAAAATGATTTCATGATTTTGATTGGACAAAAAATACAAATAAAAATATTTTATTTATAAATATTTATATTTTATTTATTAGATTAGTTTTTTATTTTATTTTTATAATATATTTATTTACTAAAAGAGATTATAGTGAATTAACAAAATATATAAGTTAATTATAATACGTAAAATAAAAACTATATGATGATTTTTATATTCCAATTTGGTACCTAAATAAAAAAATAAAAGCAACTGGTGTATAATAAAAATTATATGAACTAGCATGTTGAAGAGAATATAAATGACTTATTTTTATTTAAATTGCTATTTTAAAAGGAAAAACAAATATATATATATATATATATATATATATATATTTTTAATGATATATTATCCCTGTTCTGAGAACCCAATTGATCAAATGAAGATAGAAGTTTACTGAACTGGATGTCCGACAGGGTTTAATATGAATTAACTGAATTTTTATATATAATATTTTTAAATATATTTATTAAATAAAATTGAAAATATGGGTTAAAAAAATTGAACTCAAATAATTTTTTTTTAAAATTTGGCCTTTACAAAAAATTAAAAGTCAGCAAATAATTTTAAAAAATAAAATATAAATAAATTTAAAACTAAAAAAATTAATAACACAAAATATTTTATTTTTTTCATTTAATAAATACATTAGAACTTTGGTTTTAGAAAATAAAAAGGCTTAAAAATTAAAAAAATCAGTCCAATTTTTAAGGGCCCAAATGTTAACAAAAGTCCACATTTTCTGAAAAAATACTGAAATTGAATCAAATCGGTTTAATTAGTCCAATTCACCGGCTTTAACGTGATGTGATCTGAAAAAAATTAAATCCAATTAACGGACACATCGATAAATATTAACAGACTTTAAACGAAAATTATAATTGACAAAAAAAAATAAATACACGGTATTAATTGAGAAAATAAAAAATGTTGGCCAATTTGAAAAAAAAAAACTCGAACATTCAAGCTTTTTTTATATTAAGCCTTTTTAAATTGATAAATTATTAATTTATTTATTACTATTGATAAAATTTGACTGTCCATATATTATTAATTTATAAATATTTTGCTGTAATTATTTTTTGATTGTTTCATGGAAAAGTAAAGACTAAGATCCATAAAATTTTCACTTTGTCTGATAATATAATATTTATTTAATATATAAATTAAATACACAATATCCCAAGAGATTTATTTCCAAAACATCGACATCCTTAAAAGCCAGTGTAGCCAAGTACAGTGCTGCACGATTGTCGGCAAAACTGTCTTCGACATGAATGTGACCCAATACTTGTATTTGGTAACACCTAACTAAAGAAAACCATATGTTATGTTTGATTCGAAATTGAACTCAATCAGTCATATCTACCCTGATGTCAAATATCCAAATATTTAGAGAAAAAATTAGTTTTTAATTTTATTAAATTATGTAATGGAAGTAGTATGGGTATTTTAGAGTATCATTTCCGCTCTAATCCATTGAAATAATATATGAGTAGTTATAAATGAATTTAAAACAAATATAAAGAATGAAATTATTATTCGTAATAGATACAAATAATATGCAGTATAAGTCTTTAGATATCCTTTATGTGTTATCTATTATATTAAACAGATTTAATAATTTATACTTGTAGATATTCTATCACTAGTCGTCAACTGCACTTCGCCCATGAATGTTTAAAATAATATTTCAGTAATTATTATTTTTGAATTATAATGCATATGTTTTAAAATAATTAATCCTTAAATTTTCTTATTATGCATGAATAATTATAACAATTATAATGTTTTTAATGACAAAGTAGTTTTCTTTTACTTTCAGTGAGTATATATTGGTAGATCTAATATATAGTAAAATTGAATATAAAATATTTAGGTTTTTTTTTTTTCTGAATAACAATAACAATAATAGTAATATAGTTATTATATGCATTACCTTTATTCTACTTTAAATACATTTTAATAGAAAATAATAGGGGATTATCTATTTATTATTTTTTATCTCTAATTAAATTTTCACACTTTACTCGTATGTAATTGATATTGTTTAAATAATTATTATGGTTAAATTATATTTATTTTTAACAAAAAATTATTATAATTTCATGTTGAAATAGATAATAAAAATACTATCTTTTATTTTTGTTTCAAATCAAATTATAGTAAAAAAATGAACGAATAAGCATGGATGAGACCGGATAGATATTTATATATAAATAAAATGAAAAAAAGCAAATTGGCGCATAAAACAGAAAAATTTAGCTAATTATACTACATATGATGGAAATAAAAAAAAAGAACTTTAGATATGAAGAATATCAATAAATTATTAGCTATTGTATTAAATAAAAATAGAGGACGTTGCAGAGGGTCTTCATGTTCTTGTTGAGCCATTTAGTGCTGTTGTCCATTTGCTTTGTGAGAATTTACAAGGTATTTTCTTGCCCAGGATTATGCCTGTGAGGCTGACTAATAATGTATGAAATTTTAGTTATCTTATGTTGTTATTATTTTGTGGGCACAGTGATATTGAGAGAAAATAATTGATATTTTATAGATACAAAATGAGATATAACATAAATTAACTTTGTCGAAGGAGGTAGAGATTATACAAAATTTTAAAAGTTAAAAATTAAGATTTTAGTGGATTAAAATTCAACAAATTAAAAATTAAAATTTTAGTTGAATTAGATTAGTTGATTATATTATATTTTAAATGTTATCGATTATCAGGATTATATTAAATAAAAAATTAAGTAAGTTGATAAATTAAAATATAGAAAAAATAAAAGAAAATTTTAATTTTTTTTTAAAAAAGAATAAAATAGAATATTGGATTAAAAATTCAACTAATTTTTAGGTAGTTTATAATTTAAACAATTCAAATAATATATTTTAATGATAAATAGGTAATTATGTTATATATAAATAATTTTTAGTAATTTAAGTAATTTAATATTAATAATTTATAATAAATTATTAATTAAAATATTTAAATTGTCCAATTATAATAAAAAAAATAAAAAAAGTTAAAAAGAAAAATAAGATGCTGAACAAAGAAATATTCTCTTTGTTTGAGCTTTCATATATATATATATATAGATAGATAGATAAATTATTAGTAAAACTTATATTTTAAATAAGTTTTAATTTGAATAATTTATAATTTTATAGATATTCTACCCATATAAGGGTATTTAAATAGATTTTAAATAACACGGATATTAAAAATTTAAACGGATTTAAATACAAATACTTAAATGAATATTTAAATAAATTAGAGACAAATATGGATAAATAAAATGTTAAATGAATACAAATAATTTAAAATTTGTAGATATCCACCATGCTTAAAACTTTTCTACCAGGTTTATGTTAGGGCTGTACAAATTCTGATCTGACCCAATAAATCCGAAAAATCTGATTCAACCTGATTGAAAATAAAGATTATAATGGTTTTTTCAGTTCTGGTCGAACAACAAAATCTGAAAAAAATTATAAAATAATTCGGGTCGGGTGGAGTTTAACCCGAACTGACCCGAGTAAAACACTTTTACCTACAACAACAAAAAATAAAATCCCCAAATCTCTCTCAATCTCAGCTACAACCATCCTCTCTTTCGACATTTTGTAGCAAAAGCAAAAGGGCCAAAACCCTAAGTAACCCACCTTCCTCATCGGACACTACATCGATACAGTCACTCTACTCGCAGCGCGCCGACCAGAGCTCTTCCTTTTCTTTCAGTCACAGGTGCTTTATTTTTTTTATTTTTTTTTGCGTTTTACGTTTTATGGCATCATGCGATTCATACCGTGATTGAATCTTTGCAGGTTAATATTGGGTGGTTGGTTATTTTTTTATTGGGTTTTGTTTATTTTGACATTTGAGTGTGAAAATATTTTGCACAGAGCTAGACTAGAAAGGGCTGCCTTTTTCCACTTCTTGAGGATCTGTTATATATATATATATATATATATATATATTATTTTCAATTCGATGGAGCTATATTTGTACATTTTCAATGTTTTCTTAGTATTATTAAATGATACAAGTTGGGTGTTGCTCACTGTAATACTAAATTGCAAATTGTTGTTCGAAAATGAAAAGCCCAAGAGGCATCTAATCTCATTGGTTGTGGACGATATAAAAAGATTGAGCCCATTAGAAAAATAATCCATTGAAAATCGAATTAAATGGAGCTCGAATAATCCGACCTGATTTTGATTGGTGTTATTCGGGCGGGCTCCAAGATTGACCCGATATAAAAACATTTTTTTTAAAACAAACTCAATAAAATGGAATATCAATTTTCAAAAATTATATTTTGATCCAAATTTTAAACCGAACCAAATGAAATTTAAATATTGAGATTGTAGAAATTAAGAGGTCTCAAATTTTATTAGTTGATTACTGTCGGCTTAATTATAAGTAAAAACGATAATTTTATTACTCGGTATGGGCAAATAAAACTTAACTAATTTTAAATGTATTATGTCCAAGTTTTGAAATAAAATCTGACGTGTCATTTTTTAATTTATATGCTATATTTTTTCATTTTTCAAATAAAATTCAATTAGAATTTCATCCATCTCAAACTTAAAAACTAGCATAACTATAAAAAGTTCTAGCCAGAGCAAACAAGCAAACATGATATTGAAGAATATGAAAAAAAATTCAAAAGATAACTACAATAAAATTGAGTCTCGTATGATTCATAAAACACATCAGACCTCCAAGCTTATAAAATTTCCATCTGCAAAAATATAAACTCATAGTAGCTTAAGCCAAACTGCAGCACGAACTCTGATGTGAATCAATTATTATATCATTCGGTTTTGAATTTGATTACCATAGAATATATTCCAACATACTGAAATTGAACCAATTCAGATTGGTGCAATTTAGTTAATATAATGCTTACTTCTAATGTTAATGGGTAGGAAATATGGTTTTTCATTTTTTTTTTCTCCCACAATTTGTCATCCTTGAATAATGAATGCTATTGTATGCTCCCCAATATAAATTCACAGTCAACTCGTGATTTTCAAGGTCACCGGAGGAAATAAATACACAAACTCAGCTCCGGTATGAAGTATAGTGTGGCGGATTGCATGGCCAACGAAGCTCTTGCTGGTTCAAGAAGGACTGCGTAGGTGGATCATACTTCTTTGCTGTCAAGCATCTCCTTGAAGCTAATGTCGTTGGTGCCGTTAGGGCCGCTTGGTCTCTTAATTGGGTTTAGAGCCCTCCGTTGTATTCGGGAAAAAAAAAAAAAATGTCAATCTTATCATGGCGTCTCTGGCGGTTTTGGGCCAATTGTTAAGTACTTAAATGGCCGTTTTGGGCCTTACCCGGTCTACTCGCATTTCCTTTTTACCACGTGATTTAATGTTTCTCAACAACCTAGTACTTAATCTAGGAATTCCAGTACATTTTTCACCACTAAAGTAATGATTTCTAGAACGCGAGACAACCCTCCACCCTTTTACAGTATTTAATTTTATTTATTTATCTTTTGATGGAATTGTCTTTTCAAATTTTTTTAAAGAAGCTTAGCTTTATGTCTTGAAATTGTAAGTTAGGGGTAGGTATTAATTTATAAATTATTAAATAAATCAAACATGTCACGGATCCACACGGGTGGCTACAAAATGGTCACCACATTCGAGCATTTTGAAGCATATTCACCTTCCAAGGACGGAGAGCACAATGTGCCTCATTCCTCTTGGCAATGCAAACAATTGTGTTTTAATTTTATGTAATTTATTTTCTAAATATTTAATTTTTATGTTGATATAAATAAAAATTTTATATTTTTAATTTTGCAAAATTAGTTTTTATTCTATTTAAAAAAAACTATATTTTTGAAATAAATTTTGTTATTAGCTTACATATAAAAATTTATTTACAAATTAAATTTCCCATAAATTTATCCAAAAAACTATATTTTTTTAAGGTATGGAAAAAACTATTTAAAGGCATTTCATTTTGAAATTCAAATTGTAGTATATTTTGACATTTTAATATTATTTGGAATAACGAATAATAATTGTAGAATTCATTTATAAATAAATTTTATAAAATTATATTTAAAATAAAAATTTATTTGTCTTTATTTTATAAAATAACTTTGACATAATAATTTAATAAAATAATGATATAAATAAATCACTTATATTCTATTATAATTAATTAATTAAATTTTAAAATTTCAAATTTTAAGTCTTTGTAAATATTTAAATTTTATTTTTATATATAAAATAAAATATGTTAAAAAATAAAAAATTCATTTATATTCAATATATAATTATAGTCATTTACAATAGTAATTTCGTAGTCTTTAAAAAAAATTATTAAAAATAAAAGCAATTTAATCAACAATATTTGAGGTGAAGGACAATTTATCAATATAAATATTATTAGATTAATATGTAAAATATATTTATAAATTTTAATAATTTTAATAAAATTTGAATTAAAGTAACTCAATTTCATGAAATTTAATTTATATAATTTAAATTTGAATTAAAAAGTGCTACTTTGACTTTTCCAAATTGCTTTAAAAAATTGTACAACAGTAATTTTTATATTAATCTCTAATTCTCTACTAATAATCATAGTATTGTAAAATTTTTCTTCGAGTACCCAAAAAAAGAAAAATAAAACCCATGTCATGGTCCTCATGGAAACTCGTTCTCACCTGAAAAACAGAAGCAACCCACATATGTACGTACAGTCAAGCAATTATAAAATATTATTATTATTATTTTACATGCATGATTTTCTAATTTTATACTTCATTTTTTTTAAATTACTTCTTACAAAGTATTTTTCATATTTTTTTATGTTGGATGCGTTTTAAAAATTAAACTGGAAAATCATTTCCGGGATTAGTGAGAAAACTAAATAATTTTAAAGGAAAATGATTTCATTTTTTCAAATGAGGAAAATATTTTTTAGATACTAATGATATTTACAACAATTTTTTTAGGAGACCATAATTCACTATTTTTATGTAAAAACAATAAATTTTTTAAATATGAAATTTTATAATTAATTTAAATATTGCAACTGAATAATAGAAAATAGAGTGTTAGAAAACTATTTTAAAAAAATTAATTTTTTTTTCTGAAAATAAGTTATTTCTCAAAGCAGAGTCATAAATATATTATTTTCATTAGATTAATAATATAATAATATTAGTATATGTTACTGTCATCGTCGCCCTCCTCCCATTAAATATGTTTATTACACGAGCAAATTCAGCATGATTGCGGCACAAAACGGGCCTTAAGTGCGTTGTCATTTCCCGTCTGAAAATTTCATATCCCAAAGTTTGCTGGTCAATGTTCTGAGCTTCCACGTGGCTCATTTCTATTGGAATCTGGATGTTCCTTCAACCAATCAACTAGCAGCATGCAATAAAATAATCTAAATGACGGAGTAGGAGCAGAGTCCCGCACATGCCATGTGAACTCGTGGACCAATTAGATCAAGCCGGTGAGGGAAAAGACTGTGGCTCGAATGGTGATGTTATCATACCTCAGGATGGAATCTTCGGTTGTGAAACGTGTTCACACTTGGGGGAGTGGATATTTTTCGTGATTCAAAAGTTTACTAAGTACTTTCCTATGGTTGAAATGGCGGACTTGTCCTTGGACGAGCTTCCATTCCTTGTAATTTTACTATACTCATCATCGCCCCTGTAAATTTTTTTTAAAAAATTTACAAATTTAGATAATGAAATCAAAAGAATAAAATCACCTATAAATATAAATATAAGTATTGGGATAAGTCCAAAGTTAGTTTCTATATTAGTAAATTATGTTCTATTTTGGTGTTCAAATTGATAAATTATTTATTTGACCGAAATTATGTTATAAATTATTTTACCTATTTTTGATTCCATTTATTTATTTAAATTATTTATTTCACTGAAACATATGTGAATTAATGCATTTAGCAAAAAAAAAAAAAAAAACTCTAAAACGTTAAAATCAATTATATTTATTTAGTTTACGTTTATTTAATTATTAATGATATATAATAATTTTTTTTGAATATCAATTGAGGGAATGATTAAATAATAATAATTTAGTAAAAATAGTTGTAATTGAATAAATTACCCTTTTAATATCCCTAAATGATTAATGCATACTTATGAAGATACTAAAAATTAAATATAACATTAAAAACAATTAGTACTTTCTTAATATTTTAAAATAATAATTATTGTAGAATGAATTTATAAACAAAAGAAAAAGAAAAATCAAACAATTCTACAGCTTATACTTCTATCATATAGCAAATTCAATCCTCTGGTCTCTCTTCTGCTTGCCATTGAAATCCAATATTTTGAGTTTAAAATTTAAAATTTAAAATTTAAATATACAATTTGGAGATCTTAATATACGTTATAAAGCATAAACTTTATAATGATATTATTTACATAAAATTTATTTCATATTTATTTTTTTAAATATATTTACATAAAAGTACAATAATTTTAGAACCATTTAAATTTTACCTGAAAACTGAGTATCACTGCTTTATCTTACCGGATGTATACTAACCAAAAATAGAATACATTCAACCGTACGAATTTATTCGCACTTAGAAAGGATATTTTAGATATTACACAAACTATTATTTGACCTTTTCTGGTAGGACCCTTTCCTTTTTGGAAACATCAATACTAATTTGTTTTGATTTGTTGCTGCTTCCTCGCATAATTTTTTCACCCCCTTTTACCACTTGTTTTTTCCATGTTCAAATCTATCACCTACCTAAACGCGTGGCCGTACATCTTATTTTCCGAACCGATTCATAGCCGTCCATTTCTAAGACTATTTGACAGCCACAGGATCAGTCAATATCCAACGGCTTAAGTGAAACTACTAGAATCTTCTCTCACTTCTACCCTCCTTATATCTTCCCCTTCACACACAGCTTGTGCTCTGCTCGTGCTCGTCTCACGCTAGGGTTTTGACTTTCTCTCTATTTCCATTCAAGTTTAGATAATCACAGGTCTATCTCTACACATCCCATCTCTTCGAATTTTCTGTGTGGATCGTTTTTGTTTTGGCTTTCATTCTCTAGATCTGTTTTTGTAATGTGAGAAATGTTTTTGTATGTTTGTTGATCGATAAGTTTGTTAATGGCGTCTTTTTCATTTTCTGACTTGATCTGATGTTCTTTGCGGTTGCATAATCTCAGAAGAAAAAGAAAATGGCTAAGAACTATCCAAAAGTAAGCGAAGAGTACCAGAAGGCCGTTGATAAGGCTAAGAAGAAGCTTAGAGGCGTAATCGCCGAGAAGAACTGTGCTCCTATCATGCTTCGTCTTGCGTACGTATTTTATACTCATTCTTTGTATATACGAGTATTATGATTTGTTTTCGTTTTTTTTTTTAAATTATATACGTGTGAGATTGGTTTGACTGGGTGTAGATATGATATGGTGCAGATGGCACTCAGCTGGGACCTATGATGCGAAGACGAAGACTGGTGGGCCATTTGGAACCATGAGGCATGCAGCAGAGTTGGCCCATGCTGCTAACACTGGGCTTGATATCGCTCTGAGAATTATTGATCCTATCAAGGAGCAGTTCCCTATCCTCTCACACGCCGACTTCTATCAGGTATAGTATTTGTATAATCAATATCTATTTTGTCATATTTCATTGTAATTTAATGGTTAGGAATCATTGGTTGATTGATAGATTATTTTGCTCTTTTCTGATTCCATTTGTAGCTCGCTGGTGTTGTTGCTGTTGAGGTCACTGGTGGGCCTGAGATCCCATTCCACCCTGGAAGAGAGGTCAGTTTCTTCTCTCATGCTTCGGTTTTTGCCCCTGCCTATGATGATTGTTAACAATTTGATTTGTTGATATGAATTTAGGGTAATATATGTATGCGTATATGTTTGTCTGCAACTTTTTGTCCTTGAATCAGAAAATTATCAAACCGCCAAAAGTGATTCTTTTGAACCGTAATATGGGAATCATGTATTAAAGGGCGTTTGAAGAATAATTGGCGTTTGTTAATGAAAACTGAGTGTTTTGCGGATTGCCAAGCATTTATATGAAAGTTCAACTCTTATGCTTAGTTTGTCTGATCACCGTTGATGTATCACTTTCTGCAGTCTGATGTGTTCTTGGTTAATCACTTATTGAGTCCCTTTTCTTATAGAGAATCTTTTCGAATGTCAATTTTTTTGTTTTGTGGGTTTTAGTAGCTACTAACTGTAGCTTTCTAATTATATCAGGACAAGCCTGAGCCACCCCCAGAAGGTCGTCTACCTGGTGCTAACGAGGGTTAGTTTACTCCATAATGATTTGCCCGCAGTTCAAATTTAAGAAGAGCCTTTTGTGGGTTGGCTGTTTACCAGATTGACGGGTTACTAAAATGGTAATAATTATTATAGGTTCTGATCACTTGAGGGCTGTCTTTGGCGAACAGATGGGTCTTATTGACAAGGATATTGTTGCTCTCTCTGGTGGCCACACCCTGGTTAGTATCAATTCATGAACTGCCAATCAGCCCCTTTTGTTAGTTGGATAAATTCCCAAATGGTGATTCTAATATGTTCCGTCTTCTATACTGATTCAGGGTAGATGCCACAAGGAAAGGTCTGGCTTTGAGGGTCCGTGGACTACTAACCCTCTCATCTTTGATAACTCCTACTTCAAGTGAGTTTAGTCTGCTCTCGTGTCAGAATACTCATTTTCCCAATAGCATATATGCGTATCATTATAAACTGACACAGCATTCTAATATCTTTATAGGGAGCTGTTGAGTGGAGAGAAGGACGGTCTTCTGCAATTGCAAACTGACAAGGCCCTTCTTTCTGATCCAGCTTTCCGCCCACTTGTTGAGAAATATGCTGAGGTTTGTCTTTAAATTCTTTAAATCAGGTTAAAACTCTCTTGTTGAAATTCTGGTACTTAAGTTTTCGGTTTCTTTTTGCAGGATGAGGATGCATTCTTTGCTGACTACTGTGAGGCCCATTTGAAGCTCTCAGAGCTGGGGTAATTTCAATTTCTAATCGTGCTGCTTTGGTTTTGTTTGCTAGACTACATTGTACTGCAACTTTGACAACTGCCTCATGCCTATTTCTGTTGCACTGTTTTGCAGATTTGCTGATGCCTAAGCGCCTTTGGACGCGGAGAACGTTGTCTAACGACCTGCTTACCTGTCGGCTTTTATCTGTTTTTCATTAATTTGGAAGATTTGGTCGTAGGCAGTATTTTGGTTTAGTGGTTTTTCATTTGTTGCATATGATGGATTGGATAGAAATGTTTGGATCTCAATCCTTTATGATTAAATAATACCATTAGTTTATTAATGTTTCTCCTTTGTCCCTTCTCTGCGCTGCAATTTACTCGCGAAAGAACCATGATTTAAAATATAGTTAGGTTGTTACCAAGTTAATATACATAAAAACAAAGCAAAAATAATTCAGGAGGATTTTGCTGCTTTTAAATTTACAATTGAGAACAAATGAAAAATTCTGATAATTTGATGAATGTGTTTCAGGCAGAAATTGTGTTTCTCCACAAAAATATAGAATTATGCTATGCACTTGTAATGGTAAAGTTCTTAATTGAGTTTACTATAATTGATAATAAATTGTTCTCTTAATCACAACAAAAGTAAAAAATTATAACAAATTAATATCTAATTGATCAAAATTTTATAAATAAAAGCAGAAAATATCATATGAAATGTTAAAATAAAATATAATGAGTTTAGGAATGATTTTTTTTAATTTTTAAATATAAAATTAAAACCTTTTAAGATATTCTTGTCACCTTTAAATTTATTGCGAATATATATATATATATATTTCTTTTCAATCCCATTATTTTCCCACCCTTACATCTATATACTAAAAATGTCGCAAAATTCAAATATCTTCTAAGAAATCACTGCTGTTTTCCATAACTATTTCTGTATTGACCGAACTCCGAGCTTGTATGTCATTTGGAATGAATGTTATTTTTACTTTTTTGGGCCAAGTTTTTTGGAAAAGTATTAACAAATTGTTCAGGTAAAACAAAAATATAGATTATTTAGCAGAATAGAAAATCAAATAAGTGAAGTTGGTCAGCTTATGATTCATAAATTTGTAAGGCAGAGAGCTGATCCATCTCGATATGAGACCCAACCCAGCCCAACAAATTTGGGCTTGTAAGTTCCGTTTCTGTTGTATCTGTAGAACAAAAAATTGGACTTGGGCTTGCTTTTCAGTTAGATTCAGATCGTTAGGAAATTTTCTCCCTCTCTCTCATCTTCTTCCTTCTTATTTTTTCCCCCCAATTAAATCCTCCAATTAGATATGCATAGGGTTCCTTCGTCTCGTCTTTCCAGCCAGTTCAGATAAGTTTTTGCTGTTGTCTTCTATGTCCTTCCCTCCTGTGAACAAACAAAATAATAAGTCCTAGCAACTTTTCCCATTTAAAAAAAAGAGAAAAAAAAAATTAGGAAAGGATGATATTTAATCCACTTGACAAATAGTCAACAATCTTTATAAATTATAAATATAGATAAAAAAAAATGCCTTATTTAAGACCAAAAAAGAAATTAAAAAGAAAAAAGAAAAAAAAGCTTGTGTTTTGTGTATTTATTTTAAATTCATTTTACAAACACTGTTCCCATCGAATATGGGAGGACATTCGATCAAACACCTGCAGAACGAATTTACTGGGAACCCATCGAGCCAAACCAAAAAATTTCCATTTTTTTCTATTAATTGAAAATAAAATCAGTTAAAAAAAATACCAAACCAAACCAATTCGATTTGGTTTGATTTTTAATTAATTGAACCGTTTGTCCAACTTTAATCTATTACATTCGATTGCTATTTCTAGGACAACCAAAGTTCGATTTTTGTAAATATTACTATAATGAAAATGATAGGAAGCTGGACTAAAGTGGCTACTATGATGAAATTAATAACCATTAACCACAATTGTTAATAATAATTATGTCAACAGACGTATGAATTGTTAATAATAACCACAATTGTTAAATCAAATGAGAAAAAATAGATGGTATTTTTAAGTGCAAAGTCAAGATTTTTACACCATTGGAAATGTTGCACCTTCGGTGCCAAAGTTTGAATGTGGTTTTATGCCTTTGACAATTTGGTATCATAGAAAGCACATAGAACTATCCTTGCTCACTTTTCCTTCCATCCAAACAAAGTTTCACCATTTTCCAAATAAAACTATACAAGAAGTAGAGTTAAATATTAAATTTTTGATAACTTACAAAAAACAAATTAGTTGCACTCAAGAAGTTGCTGCCATAGCCAAGAGCCAACCACATTTGTGTTGACTCAGAGAAAAGTGACGGCCTTTACAAGTGGTTGTCATTTCAAGTCCTTTAGGCTGTTGAGTTTTTTAATATCCATGATTTATTAATGACAACGTCATCTCCTTCTTTATGATTTTATATCCATCTATCATATCATTCTTTATTACATTTTTTTTTTTTATATATAAAAGAAAACAGATTCTTAGAGAAAAGGAAACTATTAGTAATTTTTTTTTTTAAAAAAGAAAAAATATGAATGCATTAACTATTGGAATAAAAGTAATACAAGCAATTTGAGATATTTTCCAATATTTTTAAAATTTAATTAGGTTATCCAACATGAACATCGAAGCTGTGGACGGATATAAGGATCTTTTATAGCCAAAAGCCAACTAAAAAATAGCTTGGAACACCGAATAATGTTTTGACAAGAAATCCAATAATTGAGCTTCTTTCAATTCCATTTCTTCATCTCAATTACACATGGCCCATTAATATAGATTACCACTTGCTTCTTCCATAATTGATAATGCCCCCTCTGTACCTTTCATTTCATTTCATTTTTCTTTCTTTCTTCTAACTATTTCTTGTCATTACATAATTAGTCTCTTTCAATAGAATGATCAAATGATAACAAATTAGTTAAAATAAAACATCAATCCAGTTCCTGGCTGCTTTCATTTTTTTATGAAAGGTAATTCTTTAATATTTTTGTGATAATATTTGTCTTATTAGATAAATATAAAAGGATTATAGGTCTTATCACTAAATAATTTAGATTTATATGCCAAAAATTTCATGAAATGGGGCCCCCTGACATTTTAGAAAAGGAACATGTTTCTTGCTTGATTATAACAAAACATATAAAAATAAATAAATAAATATCACAATTGAAATAAACAAATTTAAATTCCACCAAACCCAAAAAACGGTAAAGAGAGAAGGCCGTTGAATAAATTGAACAAATATTGACCGTTGATCAGAGGCGGCTTTAATCTCAGATGTCCATTACTCCCAAAGGAACGCGTACTGGTCTTCCCTCCCGCGTTTTCCTTTCTCCTTCCTTGCATCTGCTTTGTACTCAAAAACTTTGGCTTCACTCCCAAAAGTCTTACAACCTGAATTAAATTTTATTTATTTTATTAAAAAAAGCTTAGAAATTAGAAAATAAGTCAAAGTTTAAGTCTCCTCTTAACTTCTATAAATCTCCGTGCCTTCCTAATTTCAGAACAATCGAAGGAGCTAAGGATACAGAGACATACTGACTTTTTTTGTACACCTACAAATACAGAAAGAAAGGAAATGGCTGACGGCAACGCCGGCGGTGAATACGGAGATTTTCCGGCGATTCCAACTCACTGCGGCCAGTTTGTTCAATATAACATTTTCGGCAATCTTTTTGAAATTACTTCGAAATATCGACCTCCGATTATGCCGATTGGTCGAGGCGCTTACGGTATCGTCTGGTATGGAATTTAACGGTTTCAAGTTTTTATATATTTGCGTTTTATTTATATTTTTATGGATTGACGGTGTTGAGAGATTTTCCGTGGTTGTGATTTTGAAGCTCGGTGTTGAATTCGGAGACGAACGACATGGTTGCGGTAAAAAAGATAGCGAATGCTTTTGATAATCACATGGACGCAAAACGAACGCTTCGGGAAATTAAGTTGCTTCGCCATTTGGATCATGAGAACGTGAGTAATATCTTCTGCTCCATTTGAATTGTGTTTTCCTTTTTGATCTTCCTTAATTATTTTGATAGAAGAAACAAATATTTGTGGAATTATTTTACGGATTTTAGATTTGGATCATCTAAAAACTTATGTTTTTAGAATTTCTGCCTTGAATTAATGAATGTTCTAGATTTAATGGAAAATTATTATAAATTCTCAGAAAATGGTTGTTCATATATAAGATAGTGAAATCTCTTACAAATGATTGTAAATTCAATGGAAAGTTTCCAGCAAACATTACTCTAAAACTTGAAAGGATAAGTATGATATGTATAGTTCGTTTTGTTATGAATGATCTAAGTTTCCTTCTTTGGACTCTAATGTTTACCATTTAAAATCTCTTTTTTAGTACAATTGTAATTAATTCATATTGGCTGGTTGGAATTGTGTAACGGAATTTAGAGGATGAAGAAATATTATCTTAGCTGCTGTTGTTGCTTCTCTATTATCATTTGATGATTATGTATAGTGTCATTGAGTACTTTTTGGGCCATTCTCTGTTAGTCATTATACTTGTACCACAGAGGATTGGCACTTGAATTCTCCCTAAGTTCCTCTGTTGACAGGCAGTTAAGAGATTTATTTTCCCTTCTAAAAGGGAGAGAAGTTTAAATAATTTAAAGGGGAAAAAAAAGAAAAAAGAACATGCTGTTTCAGCATGTGAGTGTGGGAAGTCTTATCTGATCCTTTTGAATGTGTAGTTATGTACATGTCAATTATTCATGATAGCTTGTGTTTGCTAATAAATAAGCCCCATCCCCATTCCTAGTCCCAAAATGCTGAATAATATGCTTATGGGAGTTGTGCTTATGAGGTACCAATTTTGCTTTGGATGTTGAATAATATAGTACTCCTTTATGGTTGATCGAGTCCTGAATTTTGAAATTTAGAATTGTCTGCCATTAGTTGGAGAGCTAAAAACCCTTTGCATGTCAAACAGGTTATAGCCATCAGAGATGTAATTCCTCCTCCTTTAAGAAGAGAATTTACTGATGTCTACATTGCCACGGAGCTCATGGACACTGATCTTCATCAGATTATACGCTCGAATCAAAGTTTGTCAGAGGAGCATTGTCAGGTATTACACTTTCAGTTTGATTTCTTAAACCTTCTAATAATTTAATAGCCTAATTTATGAGATTTATTTTTGTTTTTCTCTTGTATGGCCTGCAGTACTTTCTGTATCAGCTTCTTCGAGGATTGAAATACATACACTCTGCGAATGTTATTCATAGAGATTTAAAACCCAGTAATCTGTTATTAAATGCAAATTGTGACTTGAAGATCTGTGATTTTGGTCTAGCTCGGCCAACTTCAGAGAATGAGTTTATGACAGAATATGTTGTCACCAGATGGTACAGAGCTCCTGAACTTTTGCTCAACTCTTCAGACTATACTGCTGCAATAGATGTGTGGTCAGTTGGTTGCATCTTTATGGAGCTTATGAATAGAAAGCCTTTATTTCCGGGCAAAGACCACGTTCATCAGATGCGTCTTTTAACAGAGGTAAGATGAAGGAAGATTAAGCAAATAAAATTTGCGATTCACATTCTAAGGAAACATTTAAAATATACAGAAGGTTGTATTATTGTATCTAAAATATTCTACAGCCAACGTTTGGAACTACAATTAGACAACGGGGAAAATGACGTTTGCCTATTGTTTTGCTTCTGTAATTTATTCTCAACAATCTAGGCTTTCTAAGAATTTTGTATCATATTAGAAATTTTATACAGAACTTGGCGTATATAGAAAGATTGTTCAATATTACCATTGGACTTGTTTCTAGAGTAATGCACTTGTTGGAAGAATTCTTACACATCCTATTTCCTTCTTTTTTCCAGCTTCTCGGGACACCAACTGAAACAGATCTTGGGTTTGTCAAGAATGAGGATGCCAGAAGATATATTCGGCAACTCAGTCCACATTCTCGTCAGCCATTGGCCCAAATTTTCCCTCATGTTCATCCATTGGCCATTGATCTCATTGATAGAATGTTAACATTTGATCCCACAAGAAGAATTACTGGTAAGCTCCTCATTCCCATTTTGAAATTTCTGTAAATTATTTGCATCGTAATTGTTTTTTCTATTCATGTTGTTTGATAGTAAAATTCATCACTAAACCAATTAGGCAAGTCCCATTGAGAAGTCATTATGGACATTTAAAGCTCGCAAAACTTTCTTTCTCCACAACTATAAAATCTTTAAGTTCGGTTATCCATCCAGTGCCATTTGACTGAACAAGAATACCTGTCCTCAGTTTATTTCTTCAAATTGCTAATTAATAATTGCTTCGCCACTTGATAATCGCAAAAACCATCTGAGAACAAGTATATGATCTACTGGGGCGGCAAACATGTGCTTGCTTCTATTAAAATAAAAAATTAAATTAAATATACTTGAATTGAAGTGCTCATATTGTTCCTTATTTCTAAATGTCAATGCAGTTGAAGAAGCATTAGCCCACCCGTACCTTGCAAGGTTACATGATATAGCTGATGAACCAGTCTGTCCAGAGCCGTTCTCCTTTGATTTTGAACAACAGCTATTAGGAGAAGAACAAATGAAGGAAATGATTTACAGGGAAGCATTAGCACTCAATCCTGAGTATGCATAATACGAAAAAAAGCTTCAGCATCAAGTAATTTATTCATTTATTATCTCATAACCTACCTGTTCGAATATTGTTCAATGGAAATGATTGCTGTGGATCAAACACTATTGATCATAACAGAGAAATCGTGTTGAACAACATTGCAAATGGGGTCAGAGATCACTCAGACTTAAATCCCTCTGTTTGATTGCCTGATCTTTCTCTCATTATCCGGTTGCACGCAGTTTTACACTATCTTGAATCTTTATGAGGTCAGTCACCTTACAAGCTCTGTAAACATTACAATCTTCATGTGACTGAGCATTTCTTTTTTCTTTTGAAAGTTTCTTCCTCTTGTAAGATATGCTGATTTGTAAGTTTTTGAATATTTGATTTTATTCTCAATTTAATCCATGCTTATAATTTTCAATAAGTTGAATTCAATATAGAGCAAGTTAAGTTCGCTGTACCTGCAAGTTGAAAATATTATTCTCAAAAACAGAGAAAAAGAAAGATTCAAACACTCTCTTTTTCGTAATTGTTTATTGCAAATGGAGAATTTGCTTTGCCTGTCAGGGCTATTCATAGTTGAATACTTACTTTATTATTATGCCAAAGTTATCATTCTATTAGCTGATGCTTCTCTGACTTTACAAACATTTGTTTAATTTTCAGATTCTGGAATTATAACCAAGAGAATATCATAACGTGCTCGTATGTGTAATCTTGCCAATTATATGATCAGCGATAACTTACCTACTCTTGGTGTATGGACCATGCATACACTAAACCAATAGTTAACTACCTTTATCACTAATCGTCTTACCGAACCGAACCGGCCCATTTTGGTTTGATCAGTTCCTCAAAGAGGAGTTGGTTGGTTGGGTTACTTGGTTTGGACTAAAAAGCTCTTGCAGGAACTAATCGGTTAAGCTTAAAACCCAAACTAATAAGGCAAAAACCGACCAAAATAGCCTGAATTG
Source organism: Jatropha podagrica (assembly GCA_947857235.1). Classification (NCBI taxonomy): domain Eukaryota; kingdom Viridiplantae; phylum Streptophyta; class Magnoliopsida; order Malpighiales; family Euphorbiaceae; genus Jatropha; species Jatropha podagrica. The sequence continues at coordinate 88,716 of CANUEP010007713.1, forward strand.
ACTGGTTCGGTCTAGACCTTAGGAAGTTCAGTTTTATATTTTCTACCCCTGTTTTGGTTTGGTTCTAATGGTAAATATATGTAGGACATGATAATAGGTAAGTCTATTCCTATATTGTCACTTAAAAATGCTCATTAGTCAGCTTGCTATTAAACTAATCCATTAATTGCAGGCAAAGAAGCCATAACAACACGTTAAACACGAACCGAGTAAATGAATAGATAACGCAAGTCACATGGAGTATCCTTTTTATATGCTCAAATTATTTTATTAATATAAAATTTATTTTATAAATAAATCATATGGTAAAATAGTTATGGTAATTGTTATTAGGAGGAGAAAGATAATCTAAAAGCACTTAAGTAAAAAATTTGTAAATACAAATTTTTTGATCCACTCGAACCTGAAATTATAAATTATTGGAGAAAAATAATGAATTTCACTGTTTTAGAACGATAATAGTCACATTAATAATATTATTAATTTTAAATTAATTTTGACTCCCTTGATAATTAAAATAATTAATACTATGATAGTGACAACCAGTCAAAGTTATTAGTGAAAAAAAAGAGTAAAAATTCAAGATTTTACCGTTTTAATCTTCTTTATGGTATTATTAATTTTACTTTAATTCCAACTCTATTAATGTCTAAATAATTACAATATTATTTTAATATTTATTTTTTATAAATTACTACTCATTCCATCACTTGTCAAAATATTATATCATATTTGTACTTTTAAGGAGTAATAAAATTTTCTTTTTACATTTACTCTTTGTATATAATTAATAAATATTGTTTCAATTCTTCAAAAAAAATTTCTCTCTCTTTATTTATTGCTATCTCTTTGTATCCCTAAAATATCTTCACTACTATGATCGGATAAAATATGAGAATTGAAAAGTCCAAAATTTAATTTAGTATTTGAATATATGAAATTAAGAGTAATATTAATTTATTCAATAATTTATTATAATATAAATAAATTTAATAATTTTTTTAAAATGATGTGAAATTCAAAATATGACAGGAATTATGAAATAGAGATATAATGATAAAATGGATAAAAATGCAAAATAAAAAGTTAAATGTAGAATTAAAAATAAAATCAACTGCATTTAATATATACCAATGTGGCTTCATAAAAAAGAGGATCAAAATGCAGCTTTTTTTTTTAAATGGTATGACTAGTTACTGTGAGTATATATAAACGTATAGATGTATATACACTCTCATTTTCTTTTAAACATAATTAGCAATAACTATAAAATAAAATTACTAATATTTGAAATAATTCTAATTCTCTAACATATAAAAAAAATAATATTTACATTTTTGCACTTTTTTCAAATTTTTTTTTTGGGAAAATATATATGGATGATTATTTTTTCACTCATTTTTTTAGTTGAAAGATGGATATTGCCATATCCCAATATGAAGCCTAAAATATTATTTATATCTCCGAAATCAACCCGAATATGTTGACTACAAATTGTCATATCAAATAAAAATGAAAATGTTTGCCATAAGAAGATGCCTAGCTAATTAGACTTCACAATTTATTATTGGAAAGACGACCTTTAAATTGATTATTCTATCAAGTGAATTAGCATCTTTCCCCTTATTATAAATATAGCATCTAATTTGCAAAAATAATATTGTGATATATATAATTAATTCACTCTCCAAATTAGTGAAAACTCTTATGGTCATCAGAAAACTTACTCTTAGCTAAGATCTCCCATTTTCCATATGGGTGAGAATACACTGCTGCCTTTGCATTATTTTAAGACCTACTCTCTCTGTGAGTAACGCATTTCACATACAGACAAGTAACAATAAGGCTACAAAGTAAAAAAATGGATAGCCCAGAAACAACACAAATCTTAAGCTCTGCTGCCAAACATAAAGGCAACTGGATCACCTTCCCTTTCATCATAGGTATGTGTATTCTGTATTCTGCTTTATTCTGATCATATCAATTTGACAAGCTTTCATTTAGTCGTACTGAAATTTAAACTCCAGTTAGAGTTTTCTATGTATCTTGTACTAAATATATGTATGTAATAGGTTGATGATGTATTATTTTTGTTTAAGCAGGGACAATGACATGCTTGACATTAGCTGGTGCAGGATGGGTATCCAACCTGATTGTATATTTGATTAGGGAATTTAATGTGAAAAGCATTGATGCAGCTCAGGTTTTTAATGTTGTTAATGGTGGATTCAATTTATTTCCTATAGTTGGAGCTATAGTTGCTGACTCTTTCTTGGGTTCTTTCTCTGTTATCACCATAGCTTCTTGTGTTTCTTTTCTGGTAATTAATGCTCTTGCTCTTCCATTTCATTTTCAATTAATCTCTACACATACTGTCTGACAAACATGGTTCATATAGCTATTGGTTCATCTTGTCATATATATTAAGATATCAAAAGTTGAACAAAATTATTATTATCGTTTACTTGAGACAACCTGAGTGACATCGCAGGTTGCATCTGTGGAGAAAATATTTATGGGTAGGGAAAACCACGAACGCGGAAAAACATGTGGAAAACCTGAAATTGAAAAAAAGATTAGATTTTCAGATAGAATTATTAGACTAGCTAGTAATCTAATGATTAAGGGATTTCAATCTTAATTAGCCTATCTTGTCCACTAAATAATACTTTAACTATAATAACTTGCAGGGCATTGTGCTATTAGCCTTAACTGCAACATTTGACTCATTAAGGCCTAAACCTTGTGGGGTAGAAGAATCAAGTTTGTGCCAATCTCCATCGAAACTCCAATGCACAGTACTATATGGAGCTTTTATTCTAGGATCTTTAGGGTTAGGAGGAATAAGATTTATAATAGCAACAATGGCAGCAAACCAATTTGATAAAAAGGAAGATCAGGACAGTTTTTTGAATCGGTATTTTTTCTCCTTGTACGTATCTTCTCTAATAAGGGCCACTGCCATTGTCTATGTAGAAGATAATGTGAGTTGGGCTTTGGGGTTATGGCTATGTGTCGCTGCTAATTTCATTGGTATAGTAATGTTTCTTCTGCGAAATCGATTGTATAGACATGATAAGCCACAGGGAAGCCCATTCACTGGCTTGGCACGTGTTGTTATTGCTGCTATACGAAAGAGGAAGGCCTTATTGTCTTCTACAAGTGATGACTACTACTTTGAACAAGATTTAAAAGGAAAAGAGGTCTCTGCTTCAATTACTAACAGTTTGAGATATATCAAATTAAACTTCAGTTTTAGGTTGTGCTCAGCAAGTTAAGTAGCTTTTAGCGTCTTCACCGATTAAAATACTAAAAAAAGTGTTTGGTAACACACTAACCAAGGAGTCTAACATGTGTGCGAATTAACGGGTGAATAAAGCCGTAAGACGTAAGGAAGCTGATTAGGTTTGAATTAACTTTTAAAAGTTAAAATAGCGTTTTGTAAAAGTTAACTTATATAATGTCTAATTTTTAGTGAAAAATTATTCAAATAATTTCTAAAACAGTTAACAATTATCAAAACAGTTAATTTTGTCAAACAGACTCTTCATTTTTTTTCATTTTTATTACTTCTAAGCATCCTTTGCACCCTTACCCTAGAATGATTTGTATATAATTATATAAACACATATTCACTGAATTGAAGCGTGTTTACAGCTTTTATGTTTCTATAGAACTCTTTCAACTTTTTTTCTGGTGTTGGACTGCTTGTGATGAGTTATGAAAATTCAAAGACGCGCTTTGTTTAGCACCAAAAGGAAAGTTCTTCCGTGGAAATCTTGAGGGCCTAAGCCTCCACTAACGGAGTTCGTGACAGGCAAAAAGCAATTTCTCGTACAGGCGAAGTTGGAATTTTACGTTATGTGAATAAAGTGTGTAATGATATTCTATTAGAAAAATAAAAATATTTTATGATATGAAAAAGAAATTCAAGAAAACGGATTTCAAATAATTCCCAAACGTTGTACATAGTGGAATAGTAGTTGGTGAGACTCAGACAGTTATTGCAGTTAACCATTCTCATGCTCCTTTTGACAACATTGTTCTGATATTTTCCAGCAAAAGCAACATTTTATATTGTCATAATATTATCAAAGATTACACATATCTTTAATTAAAATATGCTACATTAAACATTTTCTAAATTTCAATATTTGTAGAAAAAATTAAAATTAATTAAATATTTGGTCTAACCAAGCAGGTTTTTCAACCGAGAAGCACTGAAAGCTGAGGGAGAAATAAAACCTGATGGGACAATTGCAAAACCCTGGAAACTATGCTCTATACAACAAGTAGAAAATTTGAAGACACTGGTAAGGCTTATCCCAATATGGACAACAACAACGTTTGTAGCCACTCCAATATCAATGCAAAGCAGCTTAACTATACTTCAAGCTCTAACAATGGATCGTCGACTCGGGCACCATTTTAAAATCCCAGCTGGCTCTATGGTTGTCATAGGACTAATTAGTACTGCCATTTTTCTCACTATAAATGCTCAGTTTCTCTTTCGGACATGGCAAAAGCTAACGCAAAAGACACCAACTCTATTTCAAAGAGTAGGAATAGGCCATGTAATTAATGTGCTAAGCTTGGCTATGTCAGCGTTAGTGGAGTCAGGGAGACTTAAACTAGCTCATGCTCAACAATCAGATGGTGGGAAAGATAATTCTATTACAGTGCCTATGCTCGCCATATAGCTATTTCCGCAACTAATTCTAGTAGGTATTGGAGAAGCATTTCATTTTCCAGGACAAGTTGCAATTTATTATCAGGAATTTCCAGATTCACTTCGTAGTACAGCAACTGCTATGATCTCTTTAATTATTGGAATTTCTTTTTATTTAAGCACAGCTTTGATTGATTTTATTAGAAGGTTTACAAACTGGTTACCTGATAATATTGATCATGGAAGGCAGGATAATGTGTATTGGGTATTAGTGGCAATGGGAATGCTAAACTTTTGTTATTATCTTACTTGTGTTAAGTTCTATAAACATCAGAATGTCCAGAAGGCGATTGATGAGACTTCTTTAGGTTCTTTATAAGTGAAAGTTGAATATAATAAGAATTATCTTTTCTTATTTACTTGTTTGTTTTTCGATTTTGGTATCAAACAGTGTTTCTGGTAATTAAATCTAGAATTTAATTTATCTAGAAAACAAAAGAATTCAATGAAACAGGAGATAAAGATAATAATTAGTAGAAATGGAAATAATAATAATAATAATTGCCTTTTCATATAGCATCTGATTCCAACTTCCCTTAAATAAACCAATTTTTTTTAACACTAAAATTGAAAATTTTTGTCAATATTAGTTCTCCTTTATACACAGATCTTGAATCCGAGTTTTGAAAATGAAAATTGTCGTGTTGGGAGAGTCACATTCTTATAGGCTCTGTAATATTTAAACTGGATATAATCAGAATTCAATAACCTATTATTAGGTTTTAAAGTTTAAATAATAAAAGTAACAAAAGAGTCGGAAGAAAAGAAAAATTATGTATAAAAACCGTGAATCATTCACCATATGATCATATATTTTTATGCATATGTTACTGTAACAAAGTCAACGTAACATCTATAAACAAAAAAAAGAAAAGTCAACATAATATCTTAAGTAAACACATCTATAGTTAGGTGTCAAAATAAATGTTATTAAAGTAAAAGAAATTGAAAGAGAGAGTAAAAAGTAGGAGATATGTGAGTTTATTGAAGTAAAAGAGATCCAAAGAGAGAGTAAAAGCTAAATAAAGTATTTTTATTTTTATAATGTAAATCACATAATAATACAATATAAATTCTTTCTCGTTCAATTGAAAAAATCAAATCCAAACCGAACTAATTTGGTAGATTCAAAATGAACTAATTTGGTTTCCAATTTGAAAACCATAAAGACATATTCGGTGACCATTTAGTTAATTCGGTTGGTTAACCAAATGTTTGCACCTAGTAACAATTGGAGATCATTTAGTGTACGACACAGCTTTACCTTAAGTCAATAGTAAATTACAATTTAAAAATAGTCACAATTTTTAGATTGATTTGCACTTATTTTTCCTCATAGCAAGGCCAATAATAATCTTATTTACACCAAATTAATAATGGAATTAGATTTGTCTAAATCTGATTTATGAGTTCGCCACGGTATAAGCTAATAAAAATATAGATTTTTAAAAAAAATTTCCTACTTTATTTTTTTGGGCGAATAATCAGAAATAATTTTAATTGATTTGATTCATAGGTAAGGATATAGACTGATCAAGACAAATCAATCTCTTTTATTAGATTAAGACTGTGTTCGATAATAATTTTTTAGGTAGTTTTTAGCTATTTTTTACAGTATTCGATAACACAATGTTTGAACTAGCTTTTAGATATTAAAATAGTCTTTTTTATAAAAAATTTAACTCCTATAATGTTTTAAATTTTATGCGTTTTATGAAAAGTTACTCAAACGACTGTTACCTAATTAAAACTATAAATACTACTTAAACAGTTAACAACTGGCAAAATAACTAATTTTGCATAACAGATTTTCTAACTTGGCACATCATGTGTATAGGTGAATTATTGTCTTTAAAAAAGGACCACTAACACCACCACACCTTTGCATTATTTAAGATATACCCTCTTTGCCAGAAGCACATTACAAATACAAGCAAGGTTACAAAACTAATGGATAACTCAGAAACGAAGTTCTTTTATCAAACGCAGAGGCAACTGGATCACCTTTCCTTTCGTTATAGGTACATATATATTTAGTATATGCATTCTGTCTGCCACTTATTCTAATCGTTTCAAATTCACAAGCTTTCATTTAATTTATTACCGGTACTGAAAATTCCAGTTGGAGTTAAATATGTACGTAATGGGTTGTTCATGCATTATTTTCGTTTAAGTCACTTGTAATTTCCGTTTCCTTGGAAATGTATCCTTTGCTCGTGTGTGGTCAGGACTCGCTAGTTGTTACAGTAAACTTCCTCTCCATCATTATAAAGTTAGATTTTTCTTTTTTTTATAAAAGTATATACACTTTTGCCAAAGTCTCGTAAAAAGACATCTCTGTTTTATAAAAGATATCTGTTACAAAAGTTTGTTAAAATTAGTTAAATTCAAAAAAACGTGTGATTTTTAAATTCTGAAGAATTATAAATGTTCTTGTGAATGGCAGATAGTTTTTATAAACTCACTAATTTGCAAATGAAACATATACCCTGTACATAAAGAAAGAACTGTCAAATTTAATTTCAACTAAATAAATTTATAGAGGTGAAGAGTTTTAACTATTACTAAATCTCGACTCGGATTGCTAATAAAATTCAGATACCAATAGTTTAAAAAAAAAAAAATTTTATGAAGACATCATTATTTTGTAAAAAACAGCTATTTTTCATAAAATTAGGTGAAGTATAAATAATACATAACTTTTAGTAAGATTTTGTAAGAGACATCACTTTATTTTGTTTTTGTAAAGACTACTACTTTTTATAAAGTTAGGTGAATTATAAAATAATATTTACTTTTGTTAAGATTTTATAAAAAAAGGCATCACTTTTTTCTTTAAAAAAATTATAATTATTTTTTAAAGACAACAAATTACCAAATAAGATATATTTTTGTTAATATATTTTAAAAATTTATCACTTGTTACTATAGTAAAAATGGCTTCCTTTTTTTTCTTAAATTACAAAAATATCTTAAATTATATAACTTGTTATAAAATCACTCTAAAACGACATTTGTACTTCGGACATTTTCACTTAAAAACTTTGACATATTGACATCTTAATTTAAAAATTAAACTTAAAAAATACTGGAATGATATTTAGTATGAGATCCATTATTTTACATTGGGTTTTCTTAACTCAATGAACCAAAAACTTACCGTTATGCTACCACATTCTTATATATATATATATATATATATATAATGACCAAAATCATCAACTACCAATCTTATTATGACTATTTTTGAAAAATCCTTGCATTATATCTCCCGTAGTTCCATATAATCTCGTGAGAATTCTATTTTTCCATGCACGAAAGGGCACATGTTTTGTTTTTTTTTCCGGGTATTATATATATATATGATTGTTTACTTTTTCAATCTTCTCCCTTAAGATTCTTTTTAGTTGAAAGATCAATCTTGCCATTTCCATTATATATGAAGCTGCCTACCCAATTCCACTCTCTCTCTCTCTCTCTCTCTCTCTCTCTCTCTCTCTCTCTCTATATATATATATATATATATATATACACCCACTTTTTGAAAATTTTAACGTCATCTTAAAGCCCAAATAATAGTAAGAAGACATGAGCTTGATGTCA
>CANUEP010007785.1:0-148470 GCA_947857235.1 Jatropha podagrica
ATTAATAAATACCAGACCACTACGCCTTTGATTGTTGCAAAACTAGATATCGATGACAACGCAGATCATATACGGTATCTCGAATATCATTCGCGGCTGGGGCCGGGTATGTCTCCGAAGGGCCATGCAAGGTCGGTGTCAAAAGGTGCCTCTCAACATCTTTGTTACTACCACTCATGTCGCTGGAACTCGCAAGAAGCAGATTGGAAGGCATGGTGGCACTGCAAAAAAGAGAGCCTCGACTGGCGTTGTAAAGGCTTCGACTAGTGGAAGGAAGGCCAATGATGTGATTAACAGCGGCTGAAGGTTTGACATTCATCTTACGCCGACTGTTTAGAGGTTGAAAAATTAATTAGAGAGGATGGGAGGGAGGCCGTTGCTTTTGCAACTTGGAGAGAGGATTTTGAGATTTTCTAAATTTGATTTTTGTTAATTTGTGGGTCCCACAATAAGGCTTTTTTTGTCATTTTAATGTAAAATTAACGGAAAATCAGCCCTTTTTGGACAGAAGGACTAGATTGTTGGACGGAACCAAACCTTAGGGACGTCCGAATAATTTGACCAAAATACACGGACGAAGTTATTAATTTGATAAAAACTCAGGGATGAAATAATAATTTTTCCATATTTTTATAAATTGGGATGGTATGAGTGGGTCCAAATATTTTCTAAAACTACATAAATAAGGAATTTAATTAATTTAAGATAATAAAGTGGTGGTCTAGTTAATCTTTTTCATTTATGTGAGGAGCGGAATGACCATAATTTTCTCCCATTTACAATGTTTTTATAGATTTAACGAGTAAACTCCTTTATTCTATTTTGTTTGTTTATTATTTCTTTTTTAGAGTCACAAAATGTTTGTTGGATTTTCAAATTTAAATAATATAAATAGTTATTTTTTCTAGAATAACCTCTATAGTTTATTTATTAAATGAAAAATTTTTATTGATGTTTTCACGAGTAAAGAGTAAAAAAAGATAAAATATTTTTTATTGAATTAAATTTTTAATATACGTATTTTATCAAATCATGCAAATAAAATAAGATGAATGAAGTATTATTTTAGCCATAAAAGCCTCCAATAAATTTAATTAATTTAAAATGTAAAATTTATTGTTAAAAAGAAAAAAAATATATTATTATAAGTTTGCTTAACAGGTGTAAATTAATTAGCCATTCCTATTAGAAATCACATATTATAGCAAAAGCGTCGGTATCCAATCGTTTGTTACTGTTTTGACAAATCAAATTAAATTACTTTATTCTTATATTTTGTCATTTCGTCGATATATATAATTGTTTACCAAATCTGTCTACAACCGACCGAACACCCTTTAAAACCCTCGAGACCGCCATACACAAAAACAGAAAGATATTCGTAAACTGAACATGGCAGCCGCCGGAGCATATTTTCTCGCAGCCGGATTTCCCCCGGAGATGGTTCGTTCTTGCTTAACGCCATCATCCGGTAAAATGAAATCGAATCCTGTTCCAAATCAAACTCGGAGATTTGCAGTTTCTACAGAGCAAATGTCAACCGGAACAGCAACTACAACGGCGACGACAACGAGTTTCACAGAGAATGCAAGGCTGGAGATGGAACGATTAGAAGAAGAAAGAGAGATAATAACAAAGAAGCAAAAACCATCAATTTGGGAGTTAGCGGAAGCGGAAATGAAGAGTAGAAAGAGCTTGAAGGATTATTTTGAGGAGTCAAAGGATTTGATCAGATCAGACGGTGGTCCACCACGGTGGTTGTCTCCGTTGGAGTGTGGATCGCGCTTGGACAAGTCTCCTCTCCTCCTCTATTTACCCGGCAAGTCGTTTTATTCCTCTTTCGTCTTTCTTCTTCCTTTCTTCACGTTCGGAATTTATATTTAGGACAGGACAGGAGGAAAAGTAGGTTATCAGAATCAGAAATGGAAAGTCTAACGATTCTTTTCTTAGTTTATCAGTATGTGTACCATTTATAGACTAAGCCAATAATATACAAGTGGTGGTCAGTTAACCTTTATGTCGTTGGAGATCGAAAACAAGCGACACATTCTATACGTCTGTCTCCTGCATAGGCTCAAATCAATTCATTGTTACAAAGCGACATCGCAAATAACACTGCATCAAAGAGATGCCAATGGTTCTGGTAGACTTGCCTTGGAATTTTTATTAACACACGGGCATTGTACTCTGTAAAAAAAAGAAAAGGTACAATGATTTTTTTAAAAAGTACTCCAAAAGAGAGACATAATTTTTTTTCCTTTTTTCTTTTTTTTTTTTTAAAGGACTTTAACTTTTTCCTTTTTTGTTTTTTATGCTTTAATATTTTAAATTTTTATTGAAATTGCAAATTTTTATTTATTCATTTAGAAACTATACGAAATTTATTTTCATTTTCTCCTTAAGATAAATTGAATATAAAAATACCTTTCCAGACTTGCCTGAAGTAAAAGAAAAAACAAAGAAGAGACACTACAAACTTATTTGCATGCATGTAGACAGTAAATTTATTATTTTATTTTTGTATTTTGTTAAAATACATTATTTCAATTTTAATTTTAACAGAAATACAATGAAAAAATAGTAATTTGTTGATGAAAAAGTAGGAAAAATTAACAGAACGATAAGAACATATCGTTACGTCAGGATGTTCCTAGGTATCTTACCCTAGCATTGTTTTGTGGTTTTGGCTGCAACGGGGGACAAAAGGGGGCTCTCTGGCTCTCATATGAATGATATAACATTATTGGATTTGTTCCTGCATGGTAAAAATTTTTACTCTTCTTTAAGAAAATCATTGGCGATTGCCTTGAACCTTTTGTGATTGACTCGTTTGATGACTCTAATTTTGCAGGGATTGATGGGGTTGGGCTAGGCCTTATTAGACAACATCATAGTCTTGGAAAGTAAATACCCACTCATCGATCATCCGATTCGTGTACTATCCCCATGAATGATAAAAATATTAATTAATCTGATTTAAGATCAACCTTGAACCAATTTGTTTACATAATAAATAAATTAAAGGAGTCTAATTGTCTAATATTATATGATTTTATTTTCCTCATCAGGCTTTTCGATATATGGTGCTTGCATATTCCAGTCAAGGATAGAACACGTTTTACAGGTCCTTCACCACATTTCTTTTACCTCGTCAAAAAGATTCCCTTCTTTAAATTCACAGTAAACTGTAATCTTGGTGTTTTTAATTTGTCCCGCAAATTCCTCTCAGACTTGGTTAAGCTGGTTGAAACTACAGTTAAATCAGAACATCAACTTTCACCTGACAGACCAATATATCTTGTTGGGGAATCTCTGGGAGCATCCCTCGCACTTGCTGTTGCAGCTCTTAACCCTGACATTGATCTTGTGCTTATTTTGGCTAATCCAGGTGACAATTGCTTCCTTCTTAACCGTTGATGGGAACTTTAAATATTTTAAGAAATACACATTAACATGTATTGATTAGTGAAGCAACCGACAGTTGATTTTTCATAATCCCTAAACCTACATGTATTGAGGATTCTTTTTTGGACAAAGGGGAAATGCTTAGGTTCATTCAGCATCAACATGCACTTAGCTTGTGTACATACATTACACTTTATATACTTGATTTTGTTATTCTTGGTCAGGAACATCTTTTCACAAGTCACAGCTGGCACCTCTTGTACCTTTATTGGCAGTCATACCGGACGAACTGGAACTGCGCTTTGCTTATATGCTGAGCTTGATGACAGGTTTTAATTACTGTCATCACAGTTGTTATTTGTTTTGGCTTTGCTATTTTGTTGAGACATAGATTTGATTGTCTACCCCTTCTAGGAAATTATTTCTGTTAACTTGTTGGATTGTAATGGATCTTTTCATATCCTACTTGAATATCATCATTTAGTGAGAGTTCAAGCTTAATAACAATTAAAAAATAAGTTAATTTTGGTCTTTTGCCGTTTGAGATTGGGGGACCAAACATGTGAATCAATGATTTGAGAGGCCTAAAGTTAAATAATTTGATTTCTGACACTAAAGAATTGTCTTTGCATCTCTAACGTGCCCCCCATGCAAAAGCATACTGGGCTTAAAGAATGAAAAAAGAGCCAACTACTCTCTATTTTCTATGCTGAAATTTACTTGATAATATGGGACCTCTGCATTGCCCATAATCTGTCTTTTTAAAAAATCAAAGAAACTCAAAAAATATTGAAAACTATTTGAGCTAAAAGTTTAAGCTTGACAGTTTGGACCCAAAAAAGGTGTTGCATCTCTAACAACTTTAAGGTGTCAGGTAAACTTTTAACTTTTTACGATAGAATCTTGAGCATCCTTCTGGACTTTCAGGCGGCTAGTCTTGGGGTTGTAATAAAGATTATACATTTGAATAAACATCCGCTGTCTGCCCATTGAAATTGCTACTTGGAAGTTTGAACTGATTCTAGGCCAGAATAAATCTCATCCCTCTCTCATTCTCATTTTTCAATTTCTGGGCCTATTCGACAATATTAGCGGGTTTTTAGCTGTTACAGTGGAAATTTCAGCACCATAAAAGAATTGCATTTAAGTGTTTGTATGAATTCTTTTTAAATCAGACTGATACCAGCAATTGATTTACGGTGCATGCATTTAGGTAACCCTTTGAAGGCAGTGATGGATAATGTGCTAACGAGACTTCCCCTACAACAGTTATTTGGAGAGCAGTTTCAGGATTTCACTGCAGCGTCATCTTACCTATCTGTAAGATTTCAGTTTAGACAATGGTTAAAATAACTGATTCAGACTAGATAGAACATTTTTCAGTTGAGATGTTGAGAGCTCTGTTCCAGGATTTATTGTTCCATGTCATATTGTTAGATAAAATAGCAATGGCCAGATACCTGTAATGTTTACTCTTTTCATATTGATGCTCACAATAGCATGTGATCTCTTCTCAATGGCTAGGTCCTGAGTGATATGCTTCCGAAAGAAACAATTTTGTGGAAACTAAAGCTGCTTAAATCAGCTTCAGAATATGCCAATTCACGCCTCCATTCTGTAAATGCTCATACGCTGATACTCTCCAGGTCCATCATCTCTCTGGCATAATCCATCATATATAACGAATGGCTAAGAGCAATAGAAGCACAAGATTATTCACTTTCTTTTTTTTTTTTTTTTTGAAAGAAAAGCAATTTATTCATAACGAATGTCCAGAATCATCTACCTGATCTCGTGCTCTGTATTTTTCAGTGGAAATGACAAGTTGCTACCAAGTCAAGTAGAAGGTGAAAGACTTCACCAAGTGCTGCCGAAATGTGAGATACGTTGGTTTAATGGTAGTGGTCATTTCCTCTTCTTGGTAGGATAAACTAACTCTCCCTTCCCTTCTGATGCAATCGATGAAAACAAAACAAAAGGATTATTTTAATTTAGTTCTTAATTATGAAATTTAGATTTCTGAATATTTTTCTCTTTTAGGAATTTTTTGTTTTCGTTAGAATATTTAAAAAGTTGTTTGCTTCTTATTCAGAATTGGGTTCGAATTTTCTTCCTAGTTTTAGATTCTTGATTTTAGCTGGGGCAGGAGTTATATAATTAACTAGTCTTCATATTTCCTAATAATTTTTGTTCTTTAAATCTGAATCTTAAATCATTCAGTTAAATTTTCTAAACGACAGTATGTTTTCTAAATAGAAAAATTACAAGATGATAATTAAATTAAATAAAGAGAATCCTCAAATTTATATTTCCTTGACATCTTTCAAGACTTGCCCTCCTTTATCCTTTTTATACATAGCAAAAAAGTATTCTTGAGTGATGCGTGTAACAGTTGTAAACATGTGGCAGGAAGATGAATTTGATTTAGGGACCGTTATCAAGGGCACTAGTTTCTATCGTCGAGGGGCATCCCATGACTACATTTCTGATTACATACGACCATCCCCTGCTGAATTCAAAAAAATATATGAATCAATCAGGTATGCTATTTCGCTATCTTACAGATACAAATTGCACTTTCTAATGGGATAACAACAAATTTTAACTTAGCCACTCTAGCTGCTGCATGAGGTAGGTGGATATGGGAAATAAGTTCCAAACCTTTTGCATTATTATATATAGTTGGAAGATCTTTTTGCCAAATCTATTGTAACAATCTTTAGTAGACAAAATTTATTTGAATAGCACACTATTTCCCAAACGTTATTTGAATAGTATTCTTTTCCAATTATGATGTTTTAGGTGGGTTCGGGATGTTGTAAGCCCTGTGATGCTCTCAACGGTTGAAGATGGAAAGATAGTCCAAGGTCTCGCAGGACTTCCTTCAGAAGGTCCAGTCTTGTTCATTGGCCATCACTTGTTAATGGGACTTGATTTATATCCAATGTTGCCCCAACTTCTTTTAGAAAGAAATATTCTTTTGAGAGGGATAGCACATCCAATGATGTTTATGAAATCGAGAGGACCGTTAGCTCCACTTTCACAATTGGACATAATTAGACAAATGGGTGCAGTTCCTGTTTCAGGGAAACTTCTTTATAAACTTCTGTCTTCAAAGGCTCATGTATTGTTGTACCCAGGTGGCATGCGTGAGGCCAATCACGGGAAGGTAATGCTGTTAATTTTGTCTTTTATCCTGGAAAGTAATTATTTCCCATTTGAAGGTTTCATGTTCAGAATTTTGAATCATCATTCTTTAGATTACCAGTCTATGTTAGAATGAGATGGTATCTATACCAGAACGAGACATCAGTCCCCAATACCCTTCTGGCCTTGTAACTTTTTTTAAGGAAAATTTCCTATAATAGAGGCAAAGTAATGAAATGGAAGGTGGTCTATTTCACGTCCATGCTGGGAAAAAACTTGGAATGAGTAAATGCTTTAATGCAATCGACTTTCCTATTATTTCTTTTTTTCCAAGAGATGAACCTTATTGTTAACATTTCCTCTTCTTTGATTCTAATGTTTTCAAGGAAATTTGCTTCCATGGCTTCTGACCAAGAGTCAACTCTTCATACCTCTCAGGGTGAGGAATACAAATTATTCTGGCCAGAAGAGTTCGAGTTTGTGAGGATGGCAGCTCGGTTCGGAGCCAAAATTGTGCCATTTGGCGTTGTTGGAGAAGATGACTTTTTTAATGTAAGTCCAGAGTATTTGTTTCATATGCCCTCCCCTTCTATCAATTTGTTCTGTGAAGCACAGTGCTGTTCTTTTTTGTGATTTTTCTTTGTTTGTTTGTTTTTTTTTTTTTTTTTGAAAAAAAGAAACTTGTTTGGTAAATATGACTCTTCATACATTCTCAAACATAGACATGCAGTTCGCCTTTTCTTGAACTAGAGCTGTCTATGATGTCGAATGACTGATAGTTGGTATCCATCATCTCAGGTATTTTTTGACTTTGATGACCAAACGTTTCCTTTAAAAGAGATTGCAGAGCAGTTTAAGAATGTGAGGTATGATCACTTCGTCGAATGTTGGTTTCCAGTAAATTATCTAAGTTGTGTTTATCTCAAATTTCCAATTTTCTTTCATTTCTTTGCTTGGTCTCTTCTGATAATAGGACTGAGTTACGTGGTGAGGCAAGAAACCAAGATATGCGCTTTCCAGCATTTCTGCCACAACTTCCAGGAAGGTTATATTATTATTTTGGGAAAACAATCGAAACAGAAGGTATGGACAAAATAAACTATACATAGAACTTAGTTGCATTTGCCTGTCTTATGTGGGGTAAGTACATGCCCTAGTTAGGTAAGTCAGGAAATGAATAAAACTTAGTGACCTTTCGAAGTTCATGTTATGTTGTGAAGGAAGGAGGAAGGAATTAGAAGACAGAGAGAAAGCTCAAGAATTGTACTTACAAGTGAAGAGTGAAGTGGAGAAATGCCTTGCTTTTTTGAAGGAGAAAAGAAAAGGTGATCCTTTCAGGAATATACTTACTCGTATGATTTACCAGGCTAATCATGGATATTCTTCTAAGATTCCAACGTTTGAGCTTTGATTGTTCTTCACAATGAAGAAAACTTTCAAAGAAGAAAAAGAAAACGTCACTTGACTTGATGGCAGCCGTAGCGAAAATTTCTGATTCTTGAACAAAATAAATGTCGTTTAGGGCTTTGGCTGTGTTCGGTGATTTTATATTCAGTCAGTTTGCATGGATAAACAGAGGCAGAATGACTGGATATTAAGAAAAGTTGATCATTAGAGATATGCAGTATTTATATTTTTGTAAACGCGTGTAATATTTTTGTTATGTATCGATCATAAATCACATTGAACAATCTCTAGTTAGAAAAAAGGAAAATTATCTCTCCAAATACAAAAGTAGATAAAACGGCTACGTGAATTACATAATTTAGGAACTTCATTTATTTATTAAATAGATATAAATAATTAAATAAAAGAATAAACAAATATAATAGAAAACCATAACGTGAACTAAAATAATGAATTATTTGTAAATTCTCCATCCAAACATGGCCTACAACTGTATTTTTGGTAGGAAAAGAGAAGCCTACAATAAGTTTATAGGAAATACTAAATGACGGAAGAATTAAAATAATATTAAAACTGGAATCCATATGTATTTTATTTTTATAGTTATATATATAAATTTCACTTTTAATATTATTTTAATACTCCCGTCACCTAGCTCTACCTTAAATTTATACACCTAATCAATATGATATAATCGCCGTGTTTCACGATAATTCATTTTTATATAGCTTGTAGCATTTAACCGGTTAAAATGCTAAGTGTTTGGTTACATAGCATGTGAACAACCTTTTAATACTATGGTACGTTTAGATAAAAAAACTGCTTAAACAGTTAATAGTTAGACGTTAGTAAAAATTTAACTTTTTTTTTTTAATTTAAAAAAGATAATATCAATAAAAAAAATTTCAGATACAATCCACCAAGAGGGAAGTATCTATATCCAGTACTTGAAGAATTTTCCATTTTGGCAAGAACCTATTGATATTATAAATAAATACTATTTTCTAAATTTATGAGACAGTTGAACATGTAATAATAAGCCAATCAATTCTTTGGCAAGAACGAAACTAACAAATAATAGCCCGACAAATGTAAATAGAAAATGTAGTGAAAACCTTTAAATTTTAGAATAAGTTGTCATATATAATAAATTTCACAATCTCCCATGCAGTGTTTTAATACAAAATTTCTTATTTTGTTGTAAACATTTTACCCTTATTAATTTTTAATCCAAATGTTATATATCCTGCACTAATAAATATAAATATAAAATTTAAATCTCTATCAAGACTTAAGTTTTACGATGAGATTCTGTTATATGATAATAAATATTACGGTATCACAATTTCTTACTATTATGTCAAATTATTATTACTCGTAAAAAGATGATCTATTTTTTATTTTTATACAGTATAATCAATATTCATATAACTTTTCGAGTATGCTTATCTTAAATAACACATTAACAATTATTATATTTGAATAATAAATATACTTTTTGGAAACAAAATTTCAAATAACTCAAAGGAAACAAAAATTGTGAAATGGAAATCTAAACCATTGGGCTATGTGGCTGTTCTGATCAAATGGCTGGCATGCAATGCTTGGCCAATAACAGAACAATCTAATGGTGCAAAAAAACCCTACCAACTTACGAGAACTTATCTAGCACAAAGTCTCACCGGGAAAATTCCACTCCGGTGACCAGAAGGGCATTTTTGGGATATAATAAATAACAAGAATAATATCTCATCAAGCCAAAGATGACAATAGAAGGAAACAGAAATAAATTGATAATCTCTTTCTCATAATAAAATTAATTAAACTGATTCCCGATAAATCTCAAAAACTCTTTCTAATGCTAACAATGATTAACTACTTGGTATCTGAAAAACACTTCATTAGTACTTAACTTTCTCATAAAACAAAATTAATAAACTTTAACTTCTGGGTATTAAAAATTATAAACGTAGAGTGAGGTCAAGATTTACAGGCTCATCATCGTCATTGTTAAGATCAACGACCGGAGAGAAAGGCATATCTTTGTCAAGAGGAGGAGAAGTAGCAGAACCGCCATAAAAAGCACCACCACCAGGAAGCGGAACAGAGCGAGCAGGAGGTGCAAGCTGGTGATTCTGGTTGGGGATGGGTTCGAGCCAGTAATACTGGTCAAGAAATGGTGGACCATGGTAGTTCTGGTTCTGGTTCTGGTTCGAGTATGGCTGCTGAGAGAAGTTAGCTTCCATGGACGTGTTCCGGTGAGCTGCGGCTGCTCGTTCCCTCTTGTGGGCGTTTTGGTGGCCTCCAAGAGCTTGAGAGGTGTAGAACTTGCGAGGACAGTAAAGGCATTGGAAGAGACGAGGAGGAGAAGAGGGTGGCGGATTTGTTGGGTTTTTTCTGGTTGAGGATCTTCCATTTGAAGGAAATGGTGGGTTTTGGTTGAGAAAGTTATATATAGGTGGGTCTGCCATTTTTGAGCTTTTTAATTTGCAGAGCAAGAAAGAGAAAGGTGGATTTGGAGTGGAGAATAGATGATGATGGAAGGGTTTATATGGGGTTTAAGGTTTTGTTTGTACGTGAAGAGAGAGAAAGTGCAGGGATATGATTGGTTATTGTCAAAATGACGGTAATACCCTCGTTGTTTTTTGAGAAAAATTGGGTTTTGAACATTTTTTTTCTTTTATTTCTAAAAAAATGTTTAAGGGATTTAAAATAAATTAGATTAAGAAATACAATATAAAGTTGAACGGTGACATATTGATTATTAATAATATAATATAATATAATAAAAATGTAGTGGTAATAGTCCAAAAAAGGTGCTCACCATATAGTTGCCTTGTTGATTGGAGTTGTGGGTATGGATCTAATATGTCTCTTCCATTCTATGCAAACGATGAGCTCACCCTTCCTTCAAAGGACATATATAACTTAACTCACATCTGTACTATTTATATTTCTTTCAAGAGGGATTGTACTTAAAATTTGCTATTTTGTTACGTTATTGCACTTTAAGCAAAAAACTAAAGGATGAGAGGGTAATTAGAGTGATCACTGCTTGAGATCTTTACATTTAAAAAAGAAAGAAAGGGTAGAAATGGAAAAAGAATGAAGGAAGCAGGTGATACAGTAAAGGACAACAAAGTGGTAACACTTACCTCTCCTCCAGTAAGTGTCAAGAGTCAGTGTACTGCGTACATATGCACTGCCCTTCTGCTTTAGTAACTATCACCAAACGTTTCTCTCTCTCTTTTCTGTTAAGAATGAAGGACACGTAACAGTTCATGTGTGAGGGAGCTAACTCAATAACCCAATCGTCTCAGACCTTGCATGCACCTGTTAATTGGTCTTTTACATTTATACCCTCTCAATTCGGTGAACTTATTTACCGCGCTAGTTAAATTTGTTGATACGCCCTAAGTTCATAGTAAAAGATAAATTAAACAATATAATATAGTTAAAAGGATATCACACTGGATGCTGCATATGCAAGTATGATGTGAAGTAATATGAAGGGCCACGTCAAGTAGACCTATGGGTGATGATTGATGACCCAAAACGAAGAAGAGATTAGGGTTTTTGAGGGAATGTTTTCCTGTAATGGGTTAGTTCTAGGTTGGCTGGTTTAGTCTTGGAATTGCAATTTGGTATAAGAGATGCTTTCTACTGCCAATTTAGATTTCAATAATTAAATGTGATCTTTAGATGCCTTAAAAGTGCCACTGTCACTGCTCTTCTATCTCTTTTAAGTCCCATGTTTCTTTTCCTTTTCTTGCCAAAGCATATCTTGTTAAACCCAGCTGGATTCTTTTTCCCCCTCTTTCAACAGATTAGACCCTTCAATCACAAATCTATTTACCTTGTCCACCAAAATTAGTTTCTTTTCTCTTCTTTTTTTTTTTCTTTTTTTTTTTTAAAAAAAAAAAGTGAAGGGTTGAATGTGTAAATTTTGTTACTTGAATATCAAGGTAACTTAATTTTTATTTTGATCTCTCAAACACTTTTAACTTATAAAATTACACATGTTAAACACTTCAACTTGCAAATTATTTAATAGTTCAAATTTAAAAATTATTATACAAAATCAATATTTTTCATATAAAAGCCAAACACCCAGAAGATTTCCGTTATTAGTATGGAAATATATGTGCAATATAATCAAACTTTGCAACTTTAAGTGCACTATATATTATTTACGAAATTTGGAATATTATAGAATTAAAATTGCAAAATTCAAGGATAAATTTATATATTCAAATGGTATTAGTAAAACTTTATAAAAGTTTGAAATATTAATTTTTAATTTGCATGAAAAAATTATTATCAACAGTTAATAATTAATATTTGGTGGTTAATAGTTATATGTGCGTATGTGAATTATAAAAAATTTCATGTTACAAGAGAAGATATATGGAATTTATTGATTGGTTGGGTCTAAAAAAGTGAAAAAAATCAAATTAACAAAAAAAAAAAATAAAAGAACAAAACATTGATACAATCATTTCTCTGAAAATAATATCGTTGTATCACAAATGGATCATATTGTAATCGTAAAAGACTACTCGACGCAGATATGTGTAGTTAGTGTTTAAATTTGTAATCCCGAGTTAGCAAGGTGTCTATTGGCAGCTGCCAATGAGATCTTTGCATTGTCTGAACATTGTAAGCAATACGGGCCTGTAGAGCAGGACCAAAGACATCCCATCTCTCAGTGGATCTAAAAGATGGTGTCCCAAATCCTACCAACAGGCAAAATAAAAATGTTGAACAAGGCAAATCACAAGGATGAGGGAAGCAACTTGAGACAACCAAATTGATATCCAATGGTTAGCTACTTAAAAGATTAACCAGTTCGGTTAGATAAAACTGCAATAAACCCATTAACCGAACAGCAATCACCAAACAAGCAACAGAATCTTATCAACTCAAGGCCGCAGTATTGTTGCAACAACAGACGAGCATTGATGGACACCAAGAAATATTCGGAGTTAATCAAAACAAGTAATTGAAGCTTAACCCGTCAATTATTATTGAATTAGTATTTACAAGTTGAAGGGTTTGTGTGATTTTGAGACAGTGACAACTAATTGGAACATTGGGTGACTATGTACAGAGTCAACAACGGAGCTCAACTCTATTAGCTCCGTTTCAGGTAAACTTTAAATATTTCAGTTGCTGATATCGAAATATCTGGGATCGTCCGGGAAATGATATTCCACATTCAACTGCATAAGAGAGCCATTTACCGTTATAAGACTCGCAAGCATGCTGACATACAAAAAGAAAATACAATTTCTTAAACTTTGCCACTGTCCAGTATTGAAGACATTTCTGAACAGAGACCATAGAAAAGTTGTTTGCCTTTAATCTCTACTTAAAGGTATTAGATAACAAAAGAATCAGCAGGCACATCATACCAGCCAACCCCATGTGACCAACATTTTATAGAGAAAACATAGATAGATAAGAAAGCAGTCTTATTCAAACTTGAGGAGAAAAAAATAAAAGTGAAACTAAATAAAGTATGAAGCTAAATTTAAGCTGGTAGTTTTATTTTACTGCATCTCATCACAAGTTAGGATGTGCTCAATAAAAATGCATCTCAAATTTAATAAAGAAATTATAAGCGACTCATGGAAAGAACAAAATTCACCGAGGAAACAGCAAAGAAGAAAATGTTAAAAGGAAACTTGGCAGAAGATGCCCCCAGAATATTAATTTTCCTCAGATTGATGGAGTTTAATCTACCACTGTCCACTTTACATGCTATCAACGAAAATGACTAAACTTTCCCTCAAAAATAAAAAAAATAAAAAAATGAGAATTACTAAAGTTTTATATAGAATCAAGAAGCAATAGCATGATAAAAATGTCTGAAGCATTTCAATCGCTTCAAGAATAAAAATTGGGGAAAATCCTAACAGTGTAATAAAGTGGCTGCAAATGCCCAGTATCAAATCAGGTTCTCAAGAGTGTGAAATTCAAATTCCTAGTTTGCAACTATAAAATTTTACCATGTATGATCAAAACAACTATGAAATATATGCAATGAGATAAAATACTAGGAACTCGTGTATATGTTTAATTCAGAATCACATACCTTGCCCTCATCAGCATCAGAATGGCGTTGAGGGAACACAACTCTCAGGTCATTGTATAAATAGAACCTGCGGTCCCCTTCTGCATCTAACCGTGTATTTTGTTTTAGAGAAGTGGGATCAGATTTGCACCTCTGAACTGACCTAGAAAACTTTTTAGGGGAAGGGCATAGAAAACGGAGATGAAGGGCATAACGCAGAGCACCACCATGTGCATTATCATTGACCTTTGAGCAGCCATGAGTTGATCTTCTGTCAATTCCAATGCATGTATCCAGCCCAATGCATTCCTTCCCATTAGTCCTCTGGCAATTACCATGACTTGAGTCATTCTTGAGTATATAAGAATCAACACCTACCTTCCCAGCACTGCACGATTGCTCAGGCAAATTCCACGTGCTTATTGAATCTGCTATATCATGGCATTCAATTCCCTTAACTTCACTATTTTGGCTGACAGAAATAGCTGTATTAACAAGATGGTTTTTGTCTGGCATTGAGTTCATCTTGTCCTTTTTTTTCGTGTCCAAACCTACATGGCCATGTTTGAACTCTGATGATGCTGTTCCACTAGAAGCTAAAGTGACCTTCTGGCGCAAGAATGTCTGCTTTGATTGACAGAAACAAGAAAAGAAATAACATTTAGATGCAAATCATATTTAACTTACAAAATTAGAGTATATTGACATGGAATAGATATTTAGCTGACAGTATCTTGTAATGCATTGGACCTATCACATTTCCAACAAATAGAACAGAGGCTTCCCCCCAATGAATACTCCCAAACTGATACAGAACTCGAATTTTTTATAAATATATTGCCCAAAAATTTAGAATAATAAGTTGAATACCTAGATCAGGTAAAAAATCTCCTGGCATTGTAAAATTGGTTACAACAACCAGGGGAGGAAGAAAAAAATAAAGCAGCTGATTCTCAATTTTGGACATCTGACAACCAAAAGTCTCATTTTCTGTTGAATGATCAAAAAGAAAATTAATTTAGTCTAAGTTCAACTTTTACTTGAACCTTTTCTAGATCTTGAACATTCTGAAATCTCAACCATCAGATTGTTTGACACGTGTAAAAAGCACTACCATGAAAATATTGTTTTGAGTTGCATTTTTATTCGGAGAAGTGCTCCCTCATATTCAATCACAATCACTTACAAAAGTCCTCCACAATGGGGAAAAGAGGATTCTAATCAACTTGGACCTCAGGAAAGAGCTCCAAGTGCACTACTAATTACTATTTCTATTTCTATAGCAGAAAAATAATGTTCAATAAAATGCAGTCAATATCCAATGGATGACCTAAACTAAAACAAGTCGAGGAAACCGTTTCTCTGTCTTACTTTGGTACCAGCTGGCATGTCGCTCAAATCATAGTTGCAAAGAAAGGTGTGAAGAGGTGTTTTTTCTGGATTACTGAGAACCTGTAGATGGCAAAAGGTGATGAAACTAAAGTCGATGATCACATTATTACTGCAAGTTATAATTTCAATCCATAAACTATATAGTACTAAAGGATGTAAAACTAAATTACCTAAGTTGAGACCGTAACTCACATGTACCAAAGACAAAATGATCCTTCACTAGCTAACATAGTACTTAACACATTGAGATTGAATTAGGGGGCAAACTAGCATATCACAATAAAGATTGTAGCATAACTATAAACATTTTCCCAACTGCCAAATGTGAAAGAGGATACTATAATGGGCAACTCCAAATGGAATGGAAGGAAGCATCCCATTCTAATCAACTTGACTCAGTGAGGTGCCATCAAGTTGACATACTAACATGATAAAAGCTTCTGCCATAAATCCAAAGCCTAAAGGAAGGCCACCAAGATATGGTGAACAAGATTATACACAATCCACAGCTGAAGATTAAAAAATGTATGATCCATAACATCTCAATATTTTGATGTGAAAAGCTCAATATACTCTAACAAACTGCCAAAGGAACTCGGAACTAAAAATTAATTGGTAAAGAAAAGCTTATTACCAGTTGCACACGCCCTTTCATAGGAATACGCAAGCGGTTCCTGACAGTTTGTGAATCATCATTACTTAGGACTCTTTTCAATTTTTGGCCTTTATTCATGTTTGACGAATTTCCTGCAAGATCTATGGATGCATAATATAGTAAATAGCAATCTCCGTCCACACTGGTCACTGAAAAAGGAAGCTTCTGTGATTGTGGTGAGAAGTTCCCTCCAGTAATGCTTAACACAGCTAGGAAACCATCTATTTTCTACAAATACAAAATGCCAACAGAAGCAGCAAGTAAGATAGGTTTACTAAGAACAGAAAATAAGAAATGAACTAAGAACCAATCAGCAAAATCATCATAGCAACACATTACATCTAACCTGGGTGAATTTTCCAGAAAAAAACCGTCCAGACAACAGTGACTCCTCAAATGAACCAACCAAAGACCTACGAACAGGAAGACCACTCAAACTTCTAATGAATCTTGCTCTAGGGGAAGGAGCTGATTCTTGAAACAAAGACCAGCTATCAGTAGCTCCTTCAGGAGAAGATGGATGAAAATCTTTGGGGAAGAGATCAATATCTTCAAATGATCTTCTTGTAATTTTAAAATCTGCTTCCTCTGGAGCAAAGACAACGCCCAAACTATGTTTGCCAAGTGACTGTTCTATACTTTCCAAATTTGAGCAGCAATCCTCTATGTGGCTCTTGACATCTTTGAGTCCTCCTGGAGTGGTTGGTGTTTCAGAAAACTTGGGTCCTAAAGGAGACAATGATAGAGGAGGTGAAACTGCCTTTTGGGGGGACAAGGATATTGCCCTGCTTCTGGTTCTTCCTTCGCATGATTCTTTGAAATGATCTGGTCTGGGAGAGTATAAACAAGTACCATCACTAGATAGGTCCTTGTTTTCCAGTAAAGGGCCATCAGTGAGAAAAACAGATGCTCTTTTGTTGTTGTCATATAAAACATTTCTTGTATCCAAGTAACTTGATAATGACCAAGATGATGTGGTGAAGTTGATTTTACTACCAACATTTGCTTTCTTATTATCATGTGGTGCAGAAACATTTAATTTATTGGTTAGAGCAGAGGAATTCAACTGAGAAACTTGGCTGCCAATATCCAGATGATCACCATCAAATTGTTCAGCAGAAAGCATGCTATTTAGAGGTGATGATAACCTTTTCCTGACAAGTGTTCCACTCAGCCCACTTTCATTCACTCTCAGGCCAGAAACAGAGGATGAACGAAGATGATCACCCGAAAATCCCTCCAGTCCATTATCTAAAGAACTTGTTCCCCGTGATTTAAAACCAACAATCCTAGAAGCAGGGTTCTGGATATTCCTCCCACTTCTAGGAGCAATGCAACCAACTTTATCTGCAGAACCAGTTATCAACTCATGAACATCAGAAGTAACGTCCACTGCCCCTCCCATCCTCAAGGCATTGTCTGGAGAATTTGAAAGCTCAAATGCAGTTTTCCTCTGAAAATCTCCCGCAGAACAACTTCTAGTAGCCCCTACTGTTCGCCTTATATTTCCTTCAGGCAGTTCATCCAAGTCACAGGTGCTTGCACCAGCAAATCGTGATGGGCTTTGCAAAAACAAACCCAACAACGTTGCTGGATTTTCATTACTATCATCATTACAGGAAATTTGTGGCAAGCCCATGGCTCAAATTCGTAGACACAAATATCTTCTACCCTGCAGAGCTGAATAAATTATCTGCTCCTCTTTTTCATCATAAGTAAGTCTACTCAACTTTTAACTTCTGGGCATTCTCTATTTCCAGCTCAATTTTCCTAAAACAAGCGGAAAAGCTCCCTATCGTCTAATAGAAACTATTCAGGCTTACTAATCCTAACAATGTGATTGAATCAACATGAAAACCAAGAAGCTCCACCATTGCAGATATTATCAGAGCACAAACAAATCCCACATAGGCAATATCCTAACCTACAAGGAAGCCAACACTATGTATCCACCAAAGGCATCCACGTTTCAACTACAACTCCTCTATGAGATTGCATAGAAAAAGCTGAACACATAATAATTACCCAACAATAATGTGTGGCACAGATTTTCTGACCTCCAAACCAGCAAACAATGAAGCACCTAGAATTCATTGTAGTTAACAGAACGGATGCCGCTGCCTGATAAAATTCAAAATCGAAAAGAAAAGAAAAAAAATTATTAGTTCTACCAGCTTCGGAGAGAAAAATCGTTGAGTAATAGATACCTTTCTATCTCTAATCAGTACTTCCATTTGATCGAATTTAGAATTTGATCCTATTGAACTCCATGGACTCCCATTAATTTCCGAACCTTTTTAACTCATAACCACAAAAAGAATGTTTGATTGACAAACCTGATTACAATCAGCTAAGAATGACTGAATCCTAACTGCAAGTAACTTTACAAGAATTGAGATTTCAAGACAACAAGTCCATTTACAATGACTAGAAAAATAAAATTAATATACATGTATAGTAGGACAATACTTAAGAAGACTCATCCTTCAATCTAACACAACCTGAAACGGCACATTGGTAAATATTAAAAAAATAAAAAAAAAATAAAAAAAAAAAACCTCAAAATCAAAACAGACTCTAATCTACCATCTGTTATGAACCAAAACTTACAATACCCAGAAATTATCTCATCCAGCAAGCAAAACCCACAAGGTAAAAAGAAATTAAAAGCACAGAACCAGATTCCATCACCCGATAAAAAACAATAGAGAAAAGGCTTACAGAGCTCGAAAGAGTTTGCTTGTACGGCACACATTCACCCAATTCGGAGTCATCAACCACCCACACGAAGCAACATTCATTTATTTTTTTTTAGAAGCCAAAGCCAAAATTATATATTATCTTAAAAAAACCCCAGAAAAGTTAACTATACCCAGAACGCCAACAAAACTCGATTTTCTTCTCAAATAATCGAATAAATAAATAAACAAGCAAAAAACATTTTTAATCTGATCAATGAGACGCACCAATTAAGCATGTGATCAAGGATTCTGGTAGACAAGACATTTCAATGGTGATCTGCCATGAATTTCAATCAATTCCAAGATCATAAAATTACTAGAATATAATTATGTGCTCAAATCCTTGAAAGAAGAAGAGAAATAAAAGATCCTTCATAGAATTAAGGGAGAAATAAAAGAAAAAAAAAACTTTCTTTTTTTTTTTTTTTTTTTCTTTCTTCTCTTGGGTCTGCTTAGAAATGGAGATGGAGAAGAAAGAGGTGTGTGTGAGTTTCTAGAAGCAGGAGAAGAGAAGAGAGCCATGTCAAAGTGCATTCCCCTCTGTTTATAATCCCAAAACACAAGCCTCATCACCCACCCCTTTTTTGCTACCTTATTTAGTTATTTTCCCCTGTTGTAATTTGTAACTAATACATCTCACCTTGCTGGCTTCTTTTTATTAATTTATGGAATTATTTATTTTCCTCCTTTTTTTTATAAATAAAAAATCATTTCATTTATATTGGGTCATCTATATTTTGTCTCTCTTCTTCTTCCTTCTCCCTATTTTGCATGATTGACTAAATTTCTTTTTTTCTGGAATCATTTTTTTGTGATTTGCTCGTGATAGATTAAAAAATAAAAGCTTGATATAATATATATTATTTTATAATTACAAGTTTATTAAATCTTAATATTTTAATTTTAAATAATTCAACGCAACAATTTATTTTGGTGATTAGCACTGTAATGGCATTCATAAAAAGTAAATAGGAAAGGAGACATTACTACATGAAAAGCCTAA
Organism: Jatropha podagrica; assembly: GCA_947857235.1. Lineage (NCBI taxonomy): Eukaryota > Viridiplantae > Streptophyta > Magnoliopsida > Malpighiales > Euphorbiaceae > Jatropha > Jatropha podagrica. The sequence goes on from CANUEP010007785.1 coordinate 19,827, forward strand.
GAACCAACCAAATTTAGCTACAAGCCCTATCATCACCGTTTGAAGTCAGTTACTTTTGACCCCTCCAAACGTACAATCACCACCCAACCCGCCATTCTGACAGTCATATATATCAAAGAAAAAAAAAATCTTTTTTTTTTTTTTTTTTCTAACATGGATTTCTTTTCTGGTCCTTTTTAAGACATTCTAATAAATAATAATTCTTATTTAATTTTGAATTATATAAACAGTAATAAATATTTGGGACTCCCATTGATAATGATAATGACACTAATAAAAAAAAAAGCAAAAATTTATAAAATAAAAATGTGTTCTCTATTGAATTAGTAATCCGGTGAAAACGTGTCTGGCTCATGCAAAAAGCATACGATGAGAGAGCATCAATCATGGTGATTGATGAAACTGAGAAGCTGCCACGTTGCCCTCGAAAGGACGTGGAAACAGCTGATGCTCACATCTGTCCCTCCTCGATCGGTATGAAGTCAAGCTCTAACCATCCGGCTATCGCCCTTTCTTTCTTTTCATAATTTGATGCATAATGACTATGGGTTGCAAATTCGTAAATAACTCTAAAATTCATGTTTTGTTCTGAAATTGAATAAATTGTCTAATCAAGATCCGTGCCGTACAAGCCAGCCTGTAAAAGAGAGAAACGTTTCCTTTTTAATTATTTAAAGAAACTTTATGTCCAGTCTCTAGGTATGAATGTTTCTCATTTTATTTACTAGTTATATTTAATTTTAATCACAATTCTTCAAATATTTTATGGAATTTTGTTTTTCACCAGAATTGGATTGGATTGGATTCTCAATACACCCTAAAGCTCTTGACCACATGTTTTTCTTCTTTTCAGGCCCCATTATACATACTTATGGTACGAGTTCTGAAATTGGGTAAGAAAAGCTGGTCACGTGATGGCTCGTCTAGTCACATGCTATGAGAACACATATAAAAATATACATAAAAAGGAGATATTATAAATAAGGCTGAGATACTTTGATAATCTCAAATGAGGGTTATATAAGCTGAGCCGAGTTTGAATATGAGGCTCAAAGCTTGGGTTTATGGAATTTACAACTATTTAGAAAATTTAAGTTTAGCTCAGCTCGATTGCAGGCTTAAAAGCTCAAGGTCAACTCATTTACGTTATTTTAAGCTAATCAACAGAGACACAAGCTCGATTGCAGGCATAATCAATTATGACATATTACTATACTTACAAAGCATAATCAACAGAGACACAAGCTCCGTCCATGAGCAGCAACTTGTGTCATTAAATTTTGGCAAGGTAACATCTGAAAATTAGTTACATGTGATCAAGAACATGGCTATGCTTCGCTAAAAGGGTCTTGCAGCTTCTTCCAACATCTTCTTGACTCTTGTCAGTTTCTCTAACTCCTTGAGAACCTGAAAATGTCCAGCACACAAGGACGAAATCCTCATTCTTACTAATCAAACTACTTCTAAAGATGAACATTTAAATTTCTTTACCTCCAATGTCATATCCTTTGTTGTCACTGAGTCCAACTCGTCATAGCCTAATTTACCAGCTACTTCTGCTCAACACAAGAAATATTAAGGAATTGATTATATTAAAAAAAAAACACATTATTCTTCCATCACAAGCTAGGTAGGTTGAGTATGTACTTTGCAGAGAAATTGTGGCATCACTTGTTGCATATCCTCCTTTCATTTCATCATATTTAGCAATTAACTGAGTTAATACCTGGTTACCGTCCATTATATCGGTTAGAAATGAAAACTCAGATGGGCTCAGTAAAACAAGTTTAGAGAGTCTAGCATTTAACAGGGAAGATTAAGCAAGGTAAGCAGTTAACAGCTCAAATAACAACCTGTGAATGAGATTCAGAAGCTATTTCAGATTCAGTGGATTGGTTCTGGTCTTCGCTCATTGTCCTAGCGACTATATCCAACGGCACATCAATCCATAGTGAAATTCCATGTCTCAAAAGTGCCCTAATGATTATAAGGAAGTAAAAATTTCAACAAAAAGAACAAATTGAGTAGCTAAATATACTATTCATTAGGCATAGAGGTAGAGCATTCACACACTAGTGCAATCATTGTTCATGTTCATACAGGTTAGTGGAACTTTGAACTGCACCATCTCCAGCGCATACCACCAGCCGACCCATAGATGATAACTGCTTCAATACTTCTGTCTGTAGCAAAATTCATTTTCAAAACAAGTTAATTATCTGATCATTAAATAACACATGCACCATATATTCTAGCTATAGTCCTGAGGCCTTTGCTGAACTCAAGCAGGCCTTAATGACAGGTTAAATTCACTCACTACCAAAGCACTAATTAAAAATGGAGTAATTCTAAAACAGAACTTCTACTCCAATCAATATGTATAAGCACAAACATAGTTCATAGTTGTTCTTAGGAGTTGTTTAGGCCAAAACTCACCATGTATCTAACATTTTGACATCTAGACAATTAATACTCTCAAATTAAGGCACATCATTAAACACTTAAGTGCCTAATTAAGAGTTTTATATGATTTTTAATATTAAATATAAATTAACAAAATATATAATACACACAATGCATAGGTTGACATCAAGTTTTAAGTTCTAACTAATCAACCGCCAAAACTGGCATCCAAAAGATAAATAAAGCAATCTCAAAATGGGGCTTGAAAAAAAAAAAAACCACCTCAGCTTCGCGAAATGCCTTCTCATCAGTCTCCCTAAAAGATTTGGCAGCAGATGCACCGCCGGCAGCTTCCTCTACTAAACTATCACTGGAAACAAATGACAGATTCAATGAGCGAAACTGAACCGTTAATAGCTTCACAAACTATGGAAAGCTCAATTTTCACAGCAAAATCTATACCTGTCAAAATAATAATATCGCAATGAATCCGCAAGAAGTTTTCCCAAATTTGTTTTGATAGAACTTCTCATTCCTTTTAATAAAGAAAGAAAATTGTCAAAACCCACAAGTACCATATAAGCAAACATATAAACTCATACTTGAATTTTACAAATACACTAATCAATGTTTGTTGTTAAATAACTACAATGCTATGCTTACCCACAAGAAATATTGAAGTTCCTTTGAGTTCTGAGGAAATATCTGCTGCTCTTTTCTAAATTAAAATTGAAACAGCTAAAGATAAAATATTTCAATTATAATTAAATGGAGTAAAAGAAAAAAACAATGAACTCGAGAATCAATCTTATTTATATAAAACATCTCACCTTTACTGCTAGAGAAGGGTCGACAAAAGCAAACTTTTTTGCTGTACACAAAAAAGGCACACTAATCGTTAACGAGCAAATACCAATACGCCATATAACCATAGAAATAAACCCCAGTGATTAATGAAAAGTTGGAAACGATAAAAGCAATAAGCAATAAGGAAGCAAGAAATTTAAGTTAAAAGGATTCTAGGAACTGACCGGAAGTGGTGGTTTCTTCAGGAAGCGAGAAAGTGGTGGTGAGAGATTTTTTAGGGAATGAAATGAAAGATGAAGGTCCATGAAACTGAGGCTTGTGTTCAATAAAATTAAGCGACGAGTGAGAGAATTGGGCGCGAGTACGAAGCAATCGTCTGGGTAATAGGAGTTTTGGAAAGATTGTTGAATGAATTGTGCGTGGAGGTGGTTGTGGCAGTGGCAGTGGCACAACTGCTACTACAGTAGTTGCCGTTGTAATCTCCATAGAGGAGTTGGTTATCCGTTTTCTGATGTCCAATGTAATGATACTTCAAAATTTTAATGGTTCTTTTTCTATATATATGTATGGTTCGCATTTGGGCTTTAATGAAAATGGGTTTGGGACTTTCATGTAATTTTTATATAAAATTTTACTGTGTCCTCAAAATTTGGTCAAAATAAAATTTTCTCCTCCTTAAATAATTAGTGTTAGAATCTTGTTAAATAATTAGTGTTACAATCCGCACGATACACAGAACAATTTTAAACTTTTGACATAAATACGGTATGTTTAATTCAATTTATATCATAAAAAAATTAAGTGAATCGCATTAAATTATATACAATTCATATAACATGTTTAATATATAATGTTATATACATATATATAAGATATAGATAAATTAATTAAATTCAGCCAACTTTCTATAATTTTTTATTTAAACTTACTAATATATATTTTTAAAATTACATCTTAATTTTTTTTCTATCAAAAGAATTTCTTTTTCAAATATTATGATGGAAGAAAAAAAAAACCATTATGTATATTGTATTCCAACTGAACAAAATTTAGGGTTATTTTTTCTATGATATGATGGGTAGGTCATTTTGTAAATAAATTTTATAACGTTTAGTAAATGAAAACCTAAAAGCATAATATATGGAATCCAACCCCGCGATCACATGGATAAAAGTCATACACTCTACTAGCTAAGTGGATCAATAGTAATAAGGTTTTAATTTATATTATCTATAATAGAACATGTGAAAGAAATATATTATTTAGGTTAGAATATTAAATCCATCTGCAAAAAGTTTTTCCTCCTAAAATTTGGATTAAAAAATCCTTGAACCTATAAAATTAGAATCTCCTGAAACTAATAATCTATAAAAATCCTTTAATTTATCATTGAATGTGTCATCTTTTTATTCATCTATGTCAAAGCGTGAAAGCAGACAGAAAATGGCAATAAAAACAGTCTTGTAAGAATAATAATAGACTTAAAAGACAATTGGTTGTTTATCTTTGAATTATCAAGTTAGAGAAATTAAGCCACAGTGGGGAAATGAGAAAAAAAGGATATATTAGAAATAAGGTGGAATCAACTACTTCTTTTTCAACTCTTTCCCACGTCTGTCTGAGATTGTGATTTCAGGACCTATTTCTGATTTTGATTCTATTGTTGGGGATCAAGATTTTATTTACAACTTTTCATGATATATTAGAAATTGATTAAATTTGTTTTTAATTTTTTTCAGGGTCATGTATTTGCGCAAAAAAATTTTTTGACAACCTCAATTTTTAAAATAACCTTTTAACCCCCTAAATTTATTTTTTTATAATTTATGCACAACTAATGAGAGACAAATTGTCTAAGTGCATAATACACACACTGACGTGAAAAAACATCATTTCTTGGCTAGTACATAAATAATAAAAAAACAAGCTAGAAGGTCAATAAGTCATTTTAAAAATTGAGATGGTCATAAGATCTTTTTATATAAATACGAATGACAATTTATACTTTTGGTCGATAATATAACTATCACATCATGCAATCCTAATAGACCTAATTTACTAATTTAGCGAGTGTATATTACACTTTAATTTCTTAAATGGCCAAGAGCGTATAAAAAAAACTAATTTAGAAAGCTAAAAGGCCATTTTAAAAGTTGACCTGACAAAAAAACTTTTTTGCACAAATAAAGGATTACCTTTATGGGCAACAAAGGATATTACACCAGCTCGTTGAACTTCCTGTGATCTAAGAAAGAAAAAAAAGGAAAAACAATGTCTAACTATGCTTGTTCAGTTAAATGTTAGTGCTGTGGGGCAATTCAAAACAGCAAATGAAACCAAAATACATCATGAAACAAATGCCATGGTTTGGGATGTTAAAGAAGAGAGAAGAAAAAGAGCGAGTGATATGCATATTCTGGTGACTACAGGAAACTGACAAACACAAAATCCTTGCTTGATTAGTGAGTGATCTAGTGGGGAAAATGTTAACGACTATGTAGAACAAAAAAACAAAATTTCTTAATAGATGATATACAAGAAGACGCATAATATAATAATACACAATTATCTGGAGCTTAGTTCTCATCATAATCAATCACAGGATGAACAAAAATTGGGATGAGAAACTAAACAATGCATAAAACATTCTATTTACAGTGCCCAGCTTGAACATGATGAGGCCCAAAAAGGAAAAAAAAAAAAATTGCGTCAGGCAGTCCTGAAAAAAATCAGAGTTCATTTAATATTGCACCATATCAGCTCCCACCTGCGTTTAGTGAAGATGTACACAATCAGAACCAGAATAGATTGAATGATAGAGCAAGGTAACCTAAAGAAGTTCACAGCAATAGAAAGAAAAATATATCAATCTAACAGTTCCTTTAAAACATAGTCTTTTAGTTAATTGTCAAGATCCAATATCTACCCAACCACCCCCAAACAAAATTTGAAAAGGGTTGATTCTGAAAATCATCTGTTATCATCATATGGAAATTATATCAAAAACCATGTTAGATTCTGCTAAAACACAAGTCATGAATGCCATCTATAGTGACAACAGATGTCGAAGACAAAATAGGCATCACAGGAAAAAGCTCCTAAACACAGTGCAATTCAACTAACAAGTAACAACCCAATTGTGGGCAACCCCAAGAAAGCCAATTTTATCCCCAAGTGGTGGCACAACTTCGACATTCTGCATTTTCAATAGGTAAGCATCAGTTGTTCATGCAGAGTGGGTTTTAAATTGGGACAGTTGAACAAGTATGAAAAATGTCCTCTAATTTAAGGTGAAAATCAATAAAATCTTCTCTCTTTTTCTCCCCTTTTTGCAAGATAATAATAGGACTTCAAGTGTTGTAAAAGCAAATCTCAACAGAAATGTGAACTCAAGATGTAGATGGAGTCACTTCAACCCTTAGTTACACAATAAGTGAAGATAGTTCAACACTAGAAAGTGGCAAATACGATATCCATTTACCTCTAATTTGACCAGAATGATGAATCACTTCAGCTATGATAGATGCTTGTCTGCTGTTTGCGAGGGAAATTGGTGTCAATGGTGGAGAATCAACTTCTTCAGGCTTATCCGGGATAGGCAATGACTCCACAGACTTGGAAACATGTACGCTCACTGTTCTCTGACTGCTGGAGGGTATTGAGAAACTCCGAGGGACAACCAAAGGTGGAATTGGCAGAGGTGATGCATAATTTGTAGCCGTTGAAGGATTCTTGTTCGTTCCATAATGCTCAGGATTTCTGACCAATGGAGCAGAATGACCAATTGATGCTAATGATTTTGTTGGTTTGGAAGGTAAATTACCCGGTGGCCTCGGAAGCTCATGAAGTTCACTTATTCTGGGTGAAGATGCAAGGGGAGGTGAAGCAGTTGGGGACACCTTTGGAGATGTACTCTGAGGAATTGTTACACGTGAAAGTGCTCCAGATACTTGCTGGGGAATGTCATTAGAGGAGATAGGACCACTGGCAGATAAAGCAGGCTTTGTTGACCACTGCTTACTAGTTATTGGACCAGAGAAAGATTGTCTCTTGATTTTTTTGTTATCAGAGGCACTATATGTATCAAATTGTGGAAGTGAACTTCCTTCAATTAAAGGAAGGGGCAATTGGATGGAGGCACTGATACTGTTGCTCTCTTTATGTGCTGCCCGTGCTTTTAAGACAGTAAACTCTGACAGTTGAGTGTCACCAAGATCTTTTTCATGCTTCTTCTGTTCCAGTGGAGAAGAATGCCACATATTATGCGTGCGTGCACCGATTTCTGCTGGCCTTGTATTGGCAATTGAACCACCTGTCTTCGAAGAAATTGCTGTCTTTGTATCAGCAGGTGTGGGCAACACGTATGTGTTGGACTTCCTCCCTGAGGATTGCATTTGTCTTATTCTTTCAACTGGATCAGGCTTTCTTTCAGGAAATATTGGTGCCGAATGGCTTCCTGGTCGAGGTTCTCTAAGTGGAACCTGAATACCCCCTTGGTTTTTATCTAAGTTAAACTGCAGGAAGATACAAAATTTTAGTCGCCAAATAACTTGCACAGAACCAAATCATAAATCTCAAAGCTGACAAACTGAAGGGGCAACAATCTTTACATAAGTTCATTGTCATGAAAATCCTGCACCGAGGAGTTTCAAAAGTGAGCCCAGAAACAATGAGTCGCTGTCCAGGTTTATTGGGAATTATCAATGACATTATCGATGTAACTTGCATGTTGTTTTCAGATTAGTTACGATAACTATTCCTAGTAAAATCATTTGGTTCAAATCTATTAGTCCAAAGGAAAAGAGAACTATACCTCTGCAGTTTCTGCCATTGAAGCTTGGGGAAATGAAAGGTCCACATCATCCACCTGGATAATACCCAACATGTTAAAACAAAAAACAAGTTGCAACAAGTGCAAGAAATAAATCAAAATATCCAATACCGCCCCATCATTAATCACAATTTCTGTAACTAGGAAGACTTCAACTAGTGTGATTCCACCATTAGTGATGGACATATTCTTAAGAAAGAAATCCACCTTGCCATATAATACACCTGTACACAGCATAAGAATAGCTGCGACTTCAAACAAGGAGTCCACCGCTTGAAATTCTTCTATTCATGCCCTTCTATAGCAGAATTCAATATTTTCATTAACAATAGTATACCTAACTATACATTTACACCACCAAGATCCAGATATCGTATAGACCATTTTGCTTCAGGTGAACCACCAAACTGTCCAAAACATGACCCATTTAAAATGTTCATGGGAGAAAACCCAACAGGAGATTTCACAAGATAGAAACATGCACTCCGCTTAACTAAACCTCAATCTGAAACTAACATAATGATATGAAGGAATCATTTATCAAAATAAAACTATTGTACAAAAAGAAAACTGGTAATAATACTAATAATAATAACAACAAAAACACTAATAATATTTTGATAAATCTTTCCTTTATTAGTGGTGTATATTTTCTTACAGAAAGATGAAAGATGGAACCGCATATAACAACAACACGAGGGAATGATGCAGGGGAAGAATTTAGTGCAAATTAACTCTCAACGATTAGCGGTAGAATAGGTTGACTGTGATTGGAATAAGATAACATATCGGTCTCAAAGAAACCTTTAGAATTAACATTCTGAATTCATAGAAAAAAAAAACAATGCCTAAAACTAATCGCTGCTATTGTATTTATATTAGTAAGGACAAAATCTAATTCTATACTGAAAAATATTCCTAATTAGCTAATACTCCTAGACTGAATAGTATTCCAATTTAGCTAAATCCTAAATAAAGGAAAACTGAAATTATTTCTTGATTAACTAACATTCTTTAATTTAATTAAGAATCCTTAATAAAGAAGGAAACTAAAAGAAAACTTCTTCATTAGTCTTGGATGCTCCAGCATCATTCTCTTCGAGCTTGGAAAGAGCTCGGCTTTGACGAGAAAAGTTCAGAGATTTCAGCCGTGACAAAAGAATCAATTCATGTAAACTTCTCCCTAGAATACACGTGCTTAAGGCTTTTTGCAAGAGCAACCAACCTCACAAGCCATTCAAAAAATCCATTATTTTTCCAAGCAAGCAAAGTTGGTTCAACACAAAGATTTTTACTTATTTGCACTAGCCTTCTTGCTTGAAGATGAATTTCAACTTCATGGGGTACTTGCATCAAATAATCTGTTTTTGGCGATTTAATAGCATCAATATCCACAAGCAAATATTTTTTTAAATAACAAAGATCCTCATTTGTTTTTTCACCTTTGACGCTCGAATCTTCTTGTTCTTCTATTTTACGGGTAGTAAGAACACGTTGAATAACAATACTCTCCTAAGACAAGTACTATGTCAATTTGTTGTTCTTCCTCATCATAATACTCATCATCGATTGGTTCCATAAGGTACTTGTTGCCGCCTTTACTGTTTTGATCATCAAAACATGAAACTTCTTTCTCCTTTTCACTCTCCTTAGGGTCATCAACATCTATCAATGTTGTTATTCCCCAATCTAAATAATCTGATGCATCTAACTCCCCATAAAGATTAGCTACTTCAATCTTAATCCCTTCACCATTCAAATCAAGAGCGTCTAGTAACAACTCTTCCAATCCACTTCGTGCTGCTCGATTTGCTGGTCCAACTTCATGAAAAGGGTTTACGTCCTTGAGCTCATCAATCTCAAGATCCTCTTGAACCTTGAGTTGTTTATGGTTGCCTTCCGAAATCTCCACTCAGGCTTCCACAGCCTCATGACATTCCAAGGCTTGTACAGCCCAGGTCAAATCCTCAATCATTTGTCATATCTCAACTATCTCTGTTTGTTGGGATTGATTACCTCTACTATGATTTCTCCCTCTACCAAACATGGTTTAGAATAAAACAGAAAAAAAAATCATGCAACAATTTCAGATCTTTTTGCGCTCTGATAGCACTTGACGCAGGGGAAGAATTCAGGGCAAATTAACTCTCAAAAATTAAGGCTAGAACAGGATGATTGTGGTTCTATTTATAGATAAAAAACAATCCCCAAAGCTAATAGTTGTTGTTCTATTTATATTGGTTAGGATAAATCATAATTGTATATTGAAAAATATTCCTAATTAGCTAGTACTCCTAGACTGAATAGTATTCCTATTAAGCCAAATCCTAAATAAAGAAGAAAAACTGAAATCATTTCCTGATTAATTAACATTCTTTAATTTAATTAAGAATCCTAAATAAAGAAAGAAACTTCTTAATTAATCTTGGATGATTGTTCCTTCTTTATTTAGGATTTAACTAAATAGGAATACTATTCAGTCTAGGAGTACTAGCTAATTAGGAATATTTTTCAATATAGAATTATGATTTATCCTAACCAATATAAATAGAACAACAACTATTAGTTTTGGGGATTGTTTTTTCATCTATGAATTCAGAATTTTAATTGTAAGGGTTTCTTTGAAACCGATATGTTATCCTGTTCCAACCAAAATCATCATATTTTATACTATTTGTTGAGAATTAATGACCTTATATTCCTCCTCTACGTCAGAGAACTTGTTTATCATTGTGATTCAGAGTGAAAGGATGAATTTCTTGTATTATGAACATTGCTCAACATATATGTACAATAGGTGTTCCTAATCAAAATAGAAAATTGAAGAATCTCTACAAATCTTCCTAGTTTCTATGTACATATTAGTTGACAAATCTCTCAAGATTCTACTTCCATAGCAAGCATTAAGTATTGATTTTCAGCCTCCAAAATCAATTCAAGAAAAAGGTTTAGACTGACTTAGAGCATCTCATATGCCAATGTGGATTACTCTGATTTAATTGCCACGTTAGACAAATGGAAAGATTTTTTAAAAAGTATTCTTCAATGTTAATGTCCATTTGGTTGGTCAAACTGAGGTATAAATAGAGATTGTCTAACACACCTTCTATTTCTGGAGGGCCTATTAGACAATATAGGTATTTATTGCTTTATAGTGATTAGTTGTATATTAAATTGTAGACCGAAAAAATGAAAGAAGAAACAGGATGCTAGAGGAAAGTAATGCATCGGAAAGAGATTTTTAAAATCTAACGTCTCTAAATTGACATTCAGTCACATTCCCATCCACACTTTCTATTTCATATGATACGTTAACCACAATCCATATTAGCATTAGAAATGCTCTTAAAACTCACTGACCAATTGCGGAAGGCAAGCAGTCTATAAATAGGGCAAAAAAAGGTCTTCATGCAAGTAAATTTTCAATTGAGTTAGAACTTTCTCTTTATTTTTCCCTCTCTTCATTTTGGTGGATTTCCTTGAATGTCTAGTGCAGTTATATCTTGGATTGGCTTACTAACATACTGTCAAGTGGAACACATGCAGTAAGGTTGCAATCTCTCCAAAATCAGATTATATTTTATCTAATAGTTCATTCTACACTTTATACATGTTCCTAACTCTATAGTTCTATTCATTTGTTTTACACATTCTTCCTACTATAATCCTTCATTCTACAATTACATTTATTCTATAGCTCTGTTCATTCTAGAGTTCCATGGTGTCAAATTGATTTCAAGACATCAATTACTATGTCCCACATACCAATGTCAACAACATTGCTCCAAGCCAATCCCAACCTAAACTCAAGGCCAACAAAGCCTAAGGAAGGCATATGTCAATAGAAGATCCTAGAGGCACTCTTGAACTATATTAATTCATGGATTGCCAATTCAAGAGAAATTTCATCCATCCACATAGTCCATTTACTTCAATAACAGGACAGACTATCTATCCAAAAATCAATACTACAGATCCAGAAAGCTGCATGCTTAACTAAAAAAGACAACACCACCGTGGTAAAAGGAAACTTTTATGACTGGAATATTATTCTTTACAACTAACATCAAACCGTGAAAATCTAGCCACCATATGGACATCCAAGCCAAAATCATTACTACACAAGCTTATTCACAACAAGAATAAAACAAAATAGATGGTCTTTGTCTATATACATGATTAGAAAAAGATGGCAGTTGGTAAAACTTACAGACACTGCATTCACAAGTTTGGATGATATATCAAGATTATCACGCATGACAAGAAAAAAAAAAAGCACAAGATGGTGCTCCAAAGAAGTTTAGCATAGTAAATGATAAATAAACTAAGCATCACAGATCTTCTCATATACCTAACATGTTTCCAAATATTGTTAAATCCTCACCTCCATTGAATTCCTTGAGGCATAAACAACGTCATGGCCCTGTTTATTTGCTCTATAGTCAAAACTTAGTTCTCTCCCCTCATTTGTATCATCACCATTGTCATCATCTTCACCATCTTCCCTACCATCATCTTCAAGTCCACAGAACTGGTAATCGATATGCTGCTGTTCCGTGACAAATTTTACATGTTGATCAACTTCCTCGAGTGATTTAAGTCCCTTCCGAAAGAAATTCAACTGCATTTAAAGCAGAAAAAGTAGCAAATCATATCCAATTTATAATAAGCATCAAAGAACTTAAAAAACACCAAAGAAAATAAAGAAAACCTGAGCTGCATGGTGACGAGCTGCCTGTGTTAGAAGACTTCGAGACTGCCCTTGTTTCAGAGATTTCAACCGAAAAACACACAAGGTTGCCTCTTCTTCATATTCATCATGCGCTGCTTGGAGTTGCTGCAAAGTAAAACTTTCACCTTTACCGCTCTTTGACTTCCCTTTTTCTTTCTGTTGGGTCACCATGTACTCATAGACATTTCTGAAGATCGCATACAAGATTCAGAAGAAGTTTTACTCTCATCAAATAAAAGCATAACTAGAAAAAAAAGATCAGACCTTTTTTCTTCACATTGCCGCTTCATATCCTGCAACAGAGAGCAAAAGAAACCTATTATGCACATGGCAAAATTATTTGATACAAGTTCATTCGATGTATCTTAATGATACAGAAGTGACCAAAAACCTTCTTTGGCAAGGCAACAAATGCCACCTCTGCCATGAAGAGAGAAGGGAAAGACCTTGCTAACTGAATCTTTAAAACTCATACCCTGCTTAATCAAGATTTTACTCAAAATTCAATTTCTAACATATTGACAAGTACCATACTTGTTACTGATTATTGCCACACTAGTAAGGCCTGTGACTGTGAGGCATTATGTTTAGAAGAGCACCCTTAAGTTGCTTTCTCATAAAAGTAGCTAGAAATTGTTTATCAGCAGAAACATGCCAAAAACAACTCAGATAAATTTTTAATTCCTTTTCACCAAAATATTTTAGCGAGTACTTTTGTCAATGCAGCAGCACTACAAGCAGGACTAAAAAAAGAATATTAGTTGGACATGAATTATGGATAGAACAAACATAAAACAGTTACAAAGATTTCAAAATCCAAACGATCAATCAAGCACTTGCAAACCGCTCCATCTCTGCTAAACTAGTTTAACAGCTAGAACTGATGCACATCAATGGCCTTATAAGAAATGGTTTATGCAAACCTAGGTTCTGAAGCTCTTACTATAAAAATGGCTTATAAGCACCTAGAACCAAGATTGTTCTAAGGTGCAGAATCACCCTCCAATGTTGTTGTGTCAGATGAAAGATTTGCATGACCTTCTCATTGCATTGCAAAGAGGCTGTTACCATAGTTTGAACACTAGACTACAGTTCATAATGAAGCAGCCTTTCCACTGTACCAAGACTCACCTCAAAATTGCCATTTAGGAATTGCAAGTAAAAAATTGCATATATTTTGACAGTTAAAAATTTTAAAAGACCAACCAAGAAGAAAGGAACTCAATAAATTGTCACAAGATGAATTTTTTGCATATTTTTTTGTCCTATACATGTCAGGAGTAAATTAGGGATACCATAAAAGTTTCCAATGTGGCAAGTGGCAACCCCCGCGCATGAATAAATTTTAGAATGAATTCTTCCATTGCAACCAAGGGTAGGATATTACTAATAACCAAGACAAAAAACACAAGCAAACAAAGTTAGGAACATATGCACTCCACAAATGCATTCTGCTTATGCAATTATACAAGGACCCGCAAAATCAATTGTGTAGAACAACAATACAGAGAGTTGTGGCAATGACTGCAACGACTAAGCAAATGAGATCAATAGTAACAAAGATAAACAAAACAACAGCCAAGTAAGGGAATAATGTAGGAAACCTCTGTTAAAATAACAAACACCAGAGGGATTTGGAAGAGCAAACCTCAACTGTCCGAAGTTCATTGAGAAGAGACTCTGATGGATTTGTAATTGTCAAAAATATATGAGACCGCTGAATTAACAGAAACAGTAAATTAACACCAGGTTGAATTGAAGGCATTATTTCATAATGTTGTCAAAAGGCATGCTAAAATTAAAATGAAACAACTAATACTCACATAGCTATCAACAAGCTTTTGAAGTTCAAACTGCACTTTCCCCAACTTCAACAAAACTCTGCCTGTAGATAAATATAGACAATCTTTGTAATTCATGCATCGATTCTTATAATATTAGTAATAAAAAATGAGACTCAATTCTAAAATGAAACAACGAAAAGAAATTGTACTCCCCCCGGCACAGAAAACAAAAAACAAAGGGGAAAACTCGTGCATTTCTCCCTGCAAAAATTTTAGGACTGATTCAATTTCAATTTTCCACACTGGCATCCAAAAATTATTTGAGCCCCTCTGAATAAATTTGGCCATTGTATTCAGGAAATTTGAATGCATAATAACCAATATGGAAACTGTAGAAAGGAGAAATTCTAACGAACAAGTTGACAATTACATTTCACTTGCTCATTCATGTGTCATGTTATTGAAGACTATGCCATAAGCATGTCAATTGAAGTGAATTCTCATAGTTGGTTTCTACCTCCCTTCACTCACCACCTCCATTTACTCACTAAATTGAATCCCAGATGCCCCATAGGTTTTAAAGTTTAAGAGGTGGATTAAAAAATTCTGTAAACACAAATTATCATGCAAAAGGAAAGCAGCTTATACACCAAACTGGAGTGAACTATTTAAGAGAGCTAATGGATTAGCAGAATATATGAAATTTGATACCCACTATTACTGCTATAATATGAAGCAACTTATTTCGTGCAATGAAAAAAAAAAATACAATTACCTGCATCTATTTCATATAATTACTAAAATAAAAGCAACTTGACAATCCTCTTACACTATAACTTACCGCTTTCTTCATCATCATGTAATGCATTCTTCTCCAGGAGACAAGAACCCATTTCCCGCAGTGACTCTGAGAATTCTGTAGCAGAGATGAAATAAAAGGTTGAATCGTATATTGCAATACTATATCAAGTTTGAAAAGCTGTGTGTGTAATGATCTTATTCACACATGAAATTAAAATGGCCAATGCAAGATAGTGGATATTATAACTTAACCAGCTGCAACATTATAAACACTGAAAAATCATAAATACATAGTTGGTATTGGCAACTTATAAAAACATAAGAACTCCCTGAAGCTCTGTAAGATATTATTCTAATGGCGGTTCATAAACCATAAAACTACTTCAAAAAACCTTCCCAGTTAATTAGGTCCATCACATTCCAGAGATTGGGAATGGTCTACTGTACACAGTCTTCCCTTGTATTCTCAAAGAGGCTGTTTCCACAGTCTGAGAAATACTTCCTCCTATATTCATTATACTTCAACATGGGCACAGCAGCCATGTAGAAGTACATACAATTACAGAAACTAATTACTGATTGCACGTAATTATGGAAAGAGTCCTTAGAAAAAGCTGCTGAGGATACAGCAAATTCATTTGCATCTTCTAAATTGTTTTATTATTGATTGAAAACCCACCAACAACCTTATAACCCTAAAGGGCAATATATAAAGCAAACCAAAAGGGACAAATGCAGAATTCTGCAAACCAGAAGAGTCCAAGTTCTTATCGGAAAATAAAAATTTAAAAAAAAAATAGCTGAAATGATCCAATATCTAATATATACAATCAAAAACTAACAGCCAAAAAAAAAGGCAGTTCACCTACCATATGCACTGTTTGCTGTTGCAGCCGCTGCAGAAAGTAAGCTATCATAGCAATTTCTCATGTCTTGCATGTCCTGTGTGGGGCAGAATCAAAGAAATGAATAATGATCCTTAACAAATGCCCAAATCGCATGCCAAACAAACAAAATTAGGAAACACAAAATTCTCAACGTTGATTAATTGAGTGAGAGAATACAAACGCGAAATTATAGAAAGCAGCATTCAAACACAAACCCATTAAACTGCAAAAGACTGTAATGCCTAATTTCCCAGACTGCAAAAGAGTGAAATGTCAATCCCATGCCAAAACTTCCAAACCCACTAAAGTCCATATAAATATTG
Organism: Jatropha podagrica; assembly: GCA_947857235.1. Lineage (NCBI taxonomy): Eukaryota > Viridiplantae > Streptophyta > Magnoliopsida > Malpighiales > Euphorbiaceae > Jatropha > Jatropha podagrica. Next base: position 36,395 of record CANUEP010007785.1, read on the forward strand.
TGTATTACTTATAACTAAATCCCCGAGCTGATCTACTCTCCTTATAGGCACTTGACTCTCCCAATAACTTATCAAAAGTGCACAAACTCAAGAAACCAAAATTAATTAACAAAAAAAAAAAAAAAAAAAAAAAAATCAACTATTAAACTAGAAACACTTAACATCAAGTAAAGTTTTACTTATACTTAAATATCATTCAGCTGTAAGTTGTAATCCATTATTTAATCACCTAACTTGAAATAATAACATCAATTCAAAGTTCCAATTATTGAAATAAATAGAACTTCACCAGATGAATGAAACTCAATTAACCTTTCTTCTTCTTGCTTTTTCTATTCGTTGCTCATATAACTATTTCCCAACTTCGATTGGAATCACAATAAATACTACCCGAATTCACTTTATAATTATCCGTTCAGACACCAAAAAAATAATTAATTGGATTAGAAATTAAGACTAAAGGAAACAGTTAAAGAAGAGCACAGAGAGAAATAGAGAGCATTAAGCTTGAAAATTAAGATCAAAAGAGAAAAAGAAAAGTACCTGGGAAGCTTGAGCGAGCTCATCTAACTGAGCCGAAGGTAAAAGGTCTCTTTTGTCCTTAGAATCGCTCTTGAGAAGCTTAAATCCTCGAAACTTACCTAACGGAGATTTCATTTCTCGAAAAACCTAACGCAATGAGCCAGAAGAAACACACCACCAGACCGACAGAGGCGCCGAGAGAAAGAAAGAATCGAAGTTCTCTGTTTGTTTCTCGCTCGGCGTAGAATCCAAATTCTTTGTGACTTAGGAGAGATTTGAAGTGTTAAATTGGGAAAACAGAGAGAGAGACTGGAATTCAATTCGATAGTTTCAACGACATTGAAGAAACGAAGAAAGAAGAAAAGCTTTTGTTCAGGTCAAAAACGACTCGTAACAGATCAGAGAAAATAATAAAAATAAAAAATAAAATAAAAATAGAGAGGAGAAGATGGAGAGGTGAGATTAAGAAAGAGTAGGGATAAACTTTTTTAACGTCATTTGTTAAAGCAAGAAAACAGTCTATTATAAGTTGCCACGTGTTCTGATGATGGGTAATTTGGTAATCGCAGTCTTAAGGGCAATCTGACTTGGCGAGGGACAGTGGCTTAAGGAATAGTTACACGTGGACAGTTGACGGTGATAGTGAACAAACTCTGGAAAAAACCAAAAACTGAACCGATCAAATTATTTTCCGTTTGTAATCTTCCATCATTTTGGTTTCAATCTTTAGATCACTTTTTTTTAAATATTTATTTTCCGAATAAAATCAAATAATTTAACTGAATCAAACCGATCAATTTAATTTAATTTTCAAATTTATTTCGGATTATATTGATTTTAAAGAAATTGTATTTTCCAATTTTTCCCTTTAGCACACCCCCAGTTGATGGATACTGATAATGTCCCAAGATGGTAGTCAAAGTCAGATATTGCTGACAAGGAAAGCAAGCTAAGAAGTGGTTCCAGAATTAGAAACAAATAACTATCTTTTACTTTGACTGATAATGAGGTTGGGTCAGATCTTCCATTTGAGTATTTTACTTATTTCCAATTATGCCCTTTACCCTTGTCCCGAACCTCCCCTTCTAAAAAAGCCAAATTGTGTCTAAAAAAAGCCAAAATGGAAGATATTTTAGTTTACCTTCCTTTTATTTCTTTCTTTTTTAAACACGAGAGGAGAAAATTTGATTTATTGTCTCGTCGTATATCTATATCACATTAAAACACACATTGATGTACTTTTTTTTTATTTATAAATCTTTTATATTATGTTCGATAATAACTTTTTGAATAATTTTTAGAGTTTTGACCGGTCAAAACGCTGAACGCTGTTTAAAAAGTTATCCAGTATTATAACATTTGGACTAGCTTTTAGAGATTATAATAGTTTTTTTTGATAAAAATTAACTAATGTAACGTTTAACTTTTAGCATTTCATAAAATGCTACTAAAACAGCTAACAATTGAATGCTACTAAAACAATTAACAACTATTAAAACACTAATTTTGCCAAATAAACTCTTAATATTAAAAATCAAATGATATAATAATGTTATAAACTATCTAAAAAGAAATACTAATATTGTTTAATAGTTGTCATCTTCTCATAAATGGTTAAAACTTGAAAGCTCCTGTAAATTAAAGAAATTTGAATTTAATTGTTTTTTAAGAAAGATATTTATATTAATGAAAAGACTAATAAATCTAATTGAAAGATTTTATGAATTTTCACTCTTAAAAAAAACTAATAATACAAAATATTTTTTGATTAATTTTTTACATGTATATATAGATTAAGTCAATTAGTCCATCATAAATATTTAAACTTTCATATAAAATTATTTTTACCTATAAATGTTTTTGTCCCACATAAAAATATGAACATTGATATTTGCAATACGCTAGACTAATACCTTTTTTAAATGACTTGTAAATGAAGTTTTAGCCGAAATAGGTAAGGAGGAGTACTTAGGAATCAGGATCAAAAAGCTATATGGATTTACTGTAAATAAAAAAAAATAAAAAAAAAAAAAAAAAGCTGTGGGTTTACCCCTACCACGATCATTTTATATACTAATTACTAATATTAAAATGCACCGATATGCAGATAATATTTGAAATAATATTTTATAATATCATTCAAAAATTAAAATACATTATAAAATTTTATTTATTAAAATACATTAAAAAAAGTTAGCAAAACGTGTCTTATTAAATATCCAACGAAACTTTTTATCAAAGTATATAATAGTAATAATCATGCATTGTATGATCTAAAGGTTTCAAAATAGGCCGGCGCGTCAAGTTTGACATGAATTTGTCAAATACAGGACATGATTATGGTCAACACAAACATGACCAATTTAATAACTGTGTTAATTTGCTAATACAATACGAAAATTAAGCAAGTGACACCAACACGACACGTTTAACTCGCATAATATTATAAATAGGTCGAGTAAGTTGTGTTGACTTATGTACAGCTCATATAATTTGTTTAATATCGTAAACAAGTTAATTAGGTCGTGTTGATTTATATATGACACACTTAACATGTTTATAATATTTTTAAATTTTAATTTAATTAACTCTAATCATATTTAAAAATAAATTTTCATACATAAAAATATATAAAATTTTCAAGATTCATAAGTAAAATAAAAAAGTAATACAATAATAAAAATTAAATAGATTTTAGTTGGACTATTTATATATAACACTAAAATTATCTATTTATTTTCAAATAAACGGATCACTTGCCTAACATGCATGTCAATCCTCTACACGATACATTTATATTCATGTCATAAATGGGTGTCATATATTCATGTAATCTAGCGTCTGATTTATGAGATTACTCTATATACCAAATTAATTAATAAATATTTTTTTATTACTAATAAAAATAAAGTATTTTTTAATTTATTTTTGTGCCAGTGAAATAAAAATTTTAATATTTTTTTATTTTATTTTAATGATTTATTGTAAATGATTATTTATTTATTTGAAATATTAATATATTACTTATTTAATTTATTGTATACTAAATGTGTCGATGTCCTATTTTTTTTAAAATAATTGCATTTCTTATGTTCTTGTATATCTTATTATCTATCCATGCAACATAGCTCTTAATATATGTTGGACTACTTAATATATTAAACTAATCAACTAAGTATTTTTTTATTATAAAAAAATTTATTTTTTTAATTTATTTTTATGCCATTGAAATAAAAAATTAAAATTTTTATTTATTTTATGTTATGAGTTATTGTAAATAATTATTTATTTAATTAAAATATTAATATATTATTGATTTACTATAGTTGTCATAAATACGTGAATGTCCTATTTTTTATAAATTATCATATTGCTTATGTTTCAATTTATATTATTTAAAATATTTATATATTATTTTTTTAATAGTAATATATTATTTATTTATATTTTTTAAGCATATGAATTATTTATTAATTAATTTATAAGAATAAATAAATCTATATCTATCATTACTATATATAAAAATGAAAATGAGGAAAAAATAATAGATTGTTGATACTGTACTTGTGAAATTTAATATATTCTAAAATAGCCTCAGTTTTAATCAATTATAAAATTTTAACCTAAAAATATATATAATATATTTATAATTTAATTGGATATTTTTTTGACTTTTTAATAGATAAATAAATAAAAATAATTAAGCATTTTAAAATTTTAAATTTTTACTATTATTGTGTTATTGTGTCTAATTATATTTTATTTCATTATATTATTTTGTAAAGTATTAATAATAGTTTAATAGTTTTTAATAATTTACTATTTATTATTTTTATTTACTATTATATTCATTTATCTTCAACATTATTATTTTAAGTGAACAAGTGAAAATACGAGGCATTTAAAAATTTTTAATTTTTTAATTCATTTTAAATAAATATATCTAGATAATTAATATTTTGATTTAAAAAAGTATAGATAAATTTATTTAATTTTAAATTACACTCTAACTTGGTTGGTCAAAAAATAAGATAAAAAATTATTATTTTTAAACATTTAAATTTGATTAATTATATTGATATCTTATTTAACTCAAATCTCATTCCTTCTTTAAACGAGTATAATTTTATTAATAAATGTTTAAAATGATTTTATGATTTTGATTGGATAAAAAAATAAAAGTAAAAATTGATATTATTTATAAATATTTAATTGAATTTATTAGATTAGTTTTTTATCCTATTATTAAAGTATATTTATTTACTAATAGAGATTATAGTGAAAGTTATTAACGAAACATATAAGTTAACTATAAAACGTAAAATAAAAGCTATATAATGATTTTTATAAATTAATTTGGTACTAAAATAAAAAATAAAAGTAACTAGTGTATAATAAAAATTATATTAACCAGTATGTTGCATCATATTTTTTTATTTAAATTGCTATTTTAAAGGGAGAAACAAATATATTATTTTTTTCAATAAGTTATTCCAGTGCAAGACATATTATTAAAAAAAATATTTTACTATATATATAAAAATTACTATATTTCTTGCAATTTAAATAAAAAATTTTAATTTAATTATATAAATAAAAAAAGTTAAACGGACATGAAAAATAAGCATATAACCATTATAACCGGCGTACATCGCATGTCATGAAAAGAATTAATTTGTATTCATATATTTTCTATGGATAATCTTTTGTATAGATATTATTGATAGGGATAATATTTGGTGTTAAAAATATGTAACAAAATTCATAACTTTAAAAGCACAATAATTTGTTTACATAAATTTATTTCAAAAGTTATAAGATTGAATTTATATATTTCAACTTATGTTTATTGAAAATTATTATTATTATTGTATCCAGAAAGGTCAAAGTATGGGCACAGATTCAAATTTTACAGAGCATGATTGGTTGGAATCGAATATTGGAAATTTAACTAATTATTTTTTTCAGTAAAAAAACATGCATATTTGAAAAAATAAATTTATTCAAATTTTAATTATAAAATTATGATACATACAATAATATAATAAATCAAAACGTATTGGAGGGGGCAAAACTAGAAGTTTTCTTTGTCCACTGTATGTAACGTAATACCTATATATATACAAGTAGCTTAATTTTTGAGCAAACGTTAATTCATATGACAAATTTGACCTTTATATTGAAATGGTATTTACCAGACGATATATTGGACTGTGTTCTATTCTAATAATACACGTATGCAATTTGAAAAATTAGGGTCCTAAAAGTTCAATTTCTACCCACTTCACATGCATTTACATTAATCGGGTCATTATCATTTTTTTTCTTACATTAAAATCATTACCTTTAGATTTAGGATGTTGACTAATGGAATGTCATACTCATATATTAGACCATGATCCACTATTTTAAGGTATTATTTATTTCGATTTTGAAATAATTTTATTAAAATGGGTCGAATTTGAATCTTGTATTTTTTCTTTATGGAAAATAATATTGTATTCAAATTATCATTTTTAAGTATGTATATTTTAAGTAATATTCCGCCTAAATTAAACGAATGAATTTTTCATGATCTTTATGAAGCGGTTGGAGCTGTGTTCGGCGACAGTTTTTTTGACTAATCAAAATGTTGAACGCTACATAAAAAGTTATTTAGTAACATAACATTTGAACTAGTTTTTAGAGTTTAAAGCTAATCCATATAACATTTAGCTTTTAGCGTTTTATAAAACGCCACTCAAAAAGTTAACAGTTAAACGCCACTAAAGCAATTAATTAAAAGTTATCAAAATAATTAATTTTAACGAACAGACCTTAAATCATGTATTTAGAGTATCGTGTAACCGGAAAAAGTACTTATTTCGTTTCATTTTGTTTTTTCATGATTTGATAAAATACACACAATAAATATTTAGTCAATAAAAACTATTTAAATATTAATACTTAGAGAAAAAAATAATTATTAAATGCATAAATTTAAATTTTTTGCAAACATTTTGAGATATCCAAATAAAGAATAACAAATAAATAAAATGAGGCGGAGAGAATATATTATATTATGTTGAATCGGAACATAATATAAAGACGAGTCGGAATGTTGAATCAAAATAAGCACATTGAGATGGATGATATTTTTGAAGGAATTGACTTGTAATCCATGGAGCAAATTTATCGAAATAAGAATTTTTTTTTTTGGACATATATTGTGAGAAAAATGATAAAACATATATGATTTAAGGAGGTATAATCTCTAAATAAAACTCTTGGAGAACAAGTGGAGGAAATATATAATCTTTTCTTTCTTTTTTCTAATTGACTAAAAAGAAAAAAGAAGGGGAAAAAAATTTCATCGTTGCAATTGTTGAAGATTTGCTGCATGCCCTTATGCAAATAATAAATCAACAGGCAACTTTTGCAATTAATTTTCCTGTGTCTTGAGTAGGAGATGAAGCAGAATTATGACATCTGGCAGAGCCATTGAAAAAATTTTTCATTCCTACTGATCCTCCTCTTTGCATCACTTCTCTTAATCCTCTGAATCCTCTTCCCTTCTTCACCCCTCTTTTCGACGGTGGAGTCTCCGGTCCCTTAGCTGATTTGTCCTCATCACCTTTACGATCTGCAAAAGCACAACCAACCATATATATATGTTAAATTTAGATCACGTACTGTTGTTAATCAGCTGAGTAATCAATAGAAGAAGAAATCACCTTCAAGAGGGGATTGTTCCTTTTCGACGTATACTCGGAAACTAGGGGATCCATGTGAATGTAATATACTTGCACATTCTTCTGCATCGCTTGGCCTAATAAATTCATCTTCGTTTTGCTTTCCCGCTATTTCTTTACTGTTTCTTAAAGAGGAAGAAAAACTACTTTTCCGGCCATGATGATCGTTGATTGTAGGCTCTATATCTCTATCCACTCCTCTTTCCTTCTCATTTGAACCGACAACCCATCTCAAGAATCCGCCGCCTTCACTTGTCATGGAAGAAGAACTCTTTCGATCCTTACCATTTAAGGACTCAGTTTCATCTTTATAATCGCTTCTTCGACCCAAGGATTTGATTTGAAGGACATGCCCCGCCTCTTCAAGGGTATGCCTGGAAATGCCACAACCCATGAAGAAGGGAAGGGCATGCAAAAGAGAGAGTTTGCTTAAGATTCAAAAACGGAGGTGATGAACATGGAGAGGAAAGGGAGAGTTAATTAATTAAATAATTAATTACTAATTAATTAATTAATTATTAACCCTAGTTGATTAAGGCCTCTCCCTTTCTTTCTTGTTGTTGAAATGAATAGAACATGACAATACCTAGTTTTTATTTATCAAGTGAACGAGAGATCAAACAAAGATTACGGAATCTGGTTTTTATTTTTCAATGATGAGTGATCGATAAATTTCAATTTTGCTGTCATTTCTTGAATTGGTTACAGTTAAAGCCGTTATCAATTCACTGGTTTCATTTTTTTTATAAGTTCACTTTTAAATTAAAATTTTAATAAATTTTTGTGAAAGATAACATTCGAATTTAAATAAAAAAAAAAAGACTTTTTATAAACATATATATGCATATGTAGACTTTTATATATTCATCTCCGTGCCTCAAAATAATTACATTATTAATTTTAGAACTAATTCCTTTTCTAGTTAAATCATTGTCTATATTGTCAATAATACCCTTTAAATAATTTATAATAATTTTATGCCATTTCTTTTTAAAAGGATAAATTTGATAAACTGATAAAAAATATTAAAGATTTTTCTTAGATTTCATGCGAAAGTAAAATTGGCGGATTATTATGGGCCTGGCAGTGCGAGATTTTTATTCTATCGTATCACTGGAGGAAACGGAAGTTGTCAAACGACAACGTTTCAACTCGCATACCCTTCCTCCTGGCTCTACGTCCAGGTCACAATTCGCTTCTTCTTTTTCGTGGAAAGAACAGTCCACAACCACTCAAACAGACTCCATAACTGAAGAGAAACTCGCTAAGAAGAGAGAGAACAAATATGGTAGGGGCATTCTGGGGAACAAGAGTAATGGAGATAGTGAAGAAGCACGACTCGGGAGGTCTAGTGTGGAAAAGAATAAAACTGACTACTACCCGTAAAGCCAACGCCAAGAAGCGACTCCTTAGGGTTTGGCAGGTATCTTTCTATCTTTTAAACAATTATTTATTAGAAATTGCATTTTTTACTTATATATTGCCGGGGTTCGATATAAATTGGAATTTTTTTTTTTTAGTATAACTTTAAGCTTTATGCAATTGTAAGATAACTATTGTTAGGCATTCAATTACTAATGTGTTTGGTATCTTTAGCAATTGTGGTCAAGGATAAATTTTTAGGGGAAAAATTTTCTGGGTGTTGGGTTTTATGTTAAGATTGTTACTTTGTCATTAAACTTCAGGATTGAAGTGGACATAATGGGTTTTTTTCTGTGTTGTTGTATTATGCCCTCTTGTTGACAGTCACTGACAGTCACGGTCACAGTGAGTGTGTGATGGGCATTTTGTATGGGCAGTTAGCGCTTCTCATGCTTTGGTCTAGAAAGCTTTGTTTTCAAGTGAATATCCCGTCACCACGTTGTCTGAGAAAACTTCTCATGCGATATACAAACTCATGATGATAATGGGGGACCTTTTGCTTTGCTCCATTACTGTATTTTGGCTTTTGGATGGAGAGAAATAGAAGGGCTAGCAGCTGGAACTTCTCAGTGTAGTTATTACTGTTGTATTTGTTGTAGGGGACAGTATATATATTTTTCATGTTCATTGTTGTATTCAATTTTGTGGATTAACTATATTGTCACTTTTTGTACATGTGATGCATCCTTCCTGTGCTCTTTCGAAAATTTTATTTATATAACAGTAAAACAGAGATTTTCTTTGTTTAAAAAGTAAAATAGAGTAAAATGGAGATTTATGGAGGACATGGAGTTCCAAAAAAGACTATGCTTTCAAGCCTTTGGATTTGTGTTATATTATCTCATTTGTGCCCATTAGCTTGATACATCTATCTTGATAATGTTTATCAATGAAAATTTGAAAGTGTAATTGTGGGTGTTAAAGGAGCCAGATCTTTCAAGTTCAAAGCTGGGTGGAGGTTATTGTAAATATATTAAAATTTTAATGTAATGTGGAAAAATGATTTTCGTGCTTATATAACAAAAGTTGAAAAAAATTGCACTTCTTTGTTTTTAAAACTAACTTGGTATGCGTTCTGGATTTTTTAGCTGTGTTTTATTTATTATCGTCTTACTTCAATTTTGTTTCTCTCAAGGTTAATAGTTTTGTTAAGATGTTTTTAATGTATTCAGAGCCTCCATTTCCACAGTTGATTCTTGACTTTCTCAAAGCTGTTTTGTTTCAGAACTATTACTTCTACTTTTGTTCTTTCAGACAATAAACCACTGCAATGTCACTGAATTTTACATTATTCCTTTGGTTAAATATTGATTTTTTTTTTTTTTTAAATATATAAGCATCATTCATATCTTGTGTGCTTCTCTCATTCTCTTGTAGAATGAAGCTGTCTTGAGGGTGTGTGCTGAACCACCACCTTCAAAAACTGAGGCTGATGTGGCTGGAGTTGCTGAGAAAGATGGCGCTGAGGCCCAAACTTAACCTGCAAATTGAGTGAGAATCATAATCAAGGATGTCTTGTGATTGCAAATTTGAAGCCAGTTTTTGTCTGTCTGGTATTATTTATGTCTTAGGCTCTGATTTTAGTTCATATATCACACCAGTGTAAAATTGTTCTAGATTTGTAAGATTATTTTTATCAAAGTTGGATTTTTAGTTTTTGGCACTTGAATACAAAGTTATGTTACCCTTTGCATGTTGTCATGTGAGGTCTGGACCATGACATTATTCTTATGTTGCTTCCTTGCTTAATATTCCTTTTAGATCACTTCTAACTTCTCTTTACATGCAAAAGGAGTTGTTTGGGAGACTTGTGCAAACCTTGAGGTCTCAAATGTAGTTAAAAATAAGGAATACTTTCCCTTTCGTTGTTTAGATGTTGGATTTAGTGGACAAGATGACAATAAAGTTTATTTGCAGAATGTAACTTGACGAAAATATTTTGAAAACATTGTGTGACTTGCAAATGGGAACTTTTTAGAGATCGATATTGATGACATTTTCCAGAATCCTTATGACGTTCTATCAGCTCTTATTGTTTGACTCAAGAATGAACCTGTACTTGTGTGGCCACGGTCCATGGGTTTTGATAGTCTATTGGTGGTTTGGATGTGTTAACTGCTAGTAGTAAACATGTTATGGGAACTTAAGAATGTTAGTTTTATGATAGCATGAATATCTAGGTTCAAGTTAAATCTAAAATAATTACCATGCTCAAATTCTAGGCAGTCTGCATTGCCATGGGAATCAGGCATGTATATGCAGGAGGTTTTTTAAGGTAGTACTCGTTCACCGTCTCTTCTTTTACTGCTTGTTTGATTTTTTTTTTTTTTTTTCCCTGAAGGGGATGATTAGTTGAGAGCGGGAATTTGGCATTTCGGTTCTCAACTGGTTGTCAAGGGTGTGTGCTTAATCTAACCATTAGAGCAGTGTTTCAAAGATTTGCAGTTATTTTGTATTTCAGATGCCGAAAAAAAGAAAAAACTATAGCTATAAAATAAAAAACAAATCTTTGGTGTTCGAGATCACTCATAAATCAAATGCTAAAATAATTAATAGCTATCAAAATAGTTAATTTTGAATAATAAACCCTTGGTGTAAGAGGTTACTCGTCACCAAGCCGACTAATAAGCCTTTGAGTTGCACATAGTTGTAATAAGTTTGTGAATGCTGCTAGGTTGCTATTGCTATCAATTGGCAATTTAAACACCCTTTAGGCCTAATAAAAAAAATAAAAAATAAAAAATAAAAAAAAAAAAGAAAAAGAAAAAACTAAATGGTCTTCATCTTCGGAATACACATGTATATATAGATTAAGAGGGTTCGTTGATATGATTGAGCAGATGAGGAAAAGCTACAAATGATTAATCTGTATGAAGTAGCTTAGGCAGTTGTGGCCTGCCACAAATGAGTATTGGCGTACGCGATTGACCAAAACAACAACAGCAGAGCAGAGCAATTGAAAAGTCAGAAATCTACACTATTACTTAAACCATTTTGATTTCCAAAATATGTCTTGTTTTGTTTGTTAGAATATTTTATTGGTTTGATAAATATATAGATGATTCTAAAACCCGTACTACAAGTAACCTTTGTCGGCAATTTCCTTCTTCCACCACAGCCACAGGATTCCATTTCCTTTCTGTAAATTGACTTTTCGCTATCTCATTTCACATAATAGAGATGGACATTTCACGACAAAATCATTATGAGCAGAATCATATCTACTTCATTTAGGGTAAAGTTTATGCTCTTATAGATTTTATTTTATGATTACATTTTCCCCCATAGATATTTGGCTTACTCGGGGAAAAATCTGTTACCTGTGAAGTGCCTTTGACCTAATTTTTGTAGGGTCCAATCCCAAAACTCTGCAATGCCTCCTTTTGGAGATCTCACGCCTCTTATAATCTAAATCCATATATACTATACTATGTTCTTTAAAATAATTTCCACTATATCTAACCAAAGTTGATCCTTATTCTCTCTACTCTTACACGGGTTGTGCTCATCCAGTCATCATTTTCTTTTTCTTCTCCATATATTCCCTCCCATGTCTCTTTCTGCCATACCTTACCTTCATGGACTCATGTGACATAAAGCGGCGGAAAAAATGTAATTTGTTTCTTAGAAATTGAGGTTGAAATGTTATTTTTAAGATCAAATTATTTTCATTACTATCAAAGGAATTTTGTTTACGATCAACAATTTGAAAAAATAACCACACTCATTAGCATTTAAAGCTAAAAGATGTAATGCATATGTGGAGGAGTATGTCTTTTTTTTTTAAAAAAAAAAAAAAAGAAATATTTGGTTTTACGACAGTCTTTTTTTTATGAAATGTTAAACGCTCTAATATTTATCATTTAGCTTTTAATTAAAATTTTCTGATTCATGACTTTATTTTTTCAAAATCAACTAATTAAATAATTAATATCATCTGTTATCGTTTTAAATCCAACCGATTAAATAGTTATTTTTATTGAATGCTTTTAATTTAAATTATTATATAAGTAACTATAAACTAAAACAATTACTAAAACAGATCCATATATCGATGAAAATTTATGTGATTAAGATATTGGGAAGCTCAAATTGAAAATGTCTTGCTTTTTTATATTCTAATAGGAAGGAGGAAGAAGAAGAAGCTTTTAAATTGCACTCACACACCAACAAGACAGCCACATGTATCATTTTAGCATAGAAATGGTTAAAGAAACCATAGATGTCTGTCTCCTAGAGCTTTCATTGGTTGACACAAGGAATCTTATTCTCATAACCCCATGAGAGGCTGCGATATCCAAAGCACAACTCCTCTTCTTTGTGTCTTGTTCCCTTTCTCAGTATAAACAAATGCCATTTTTTTAACACTAGACAACAATTAATATTAATTATGTGGAATCATTTTCAACACAATGAGAGCATCTTTTTGTATTTTTTATATTTATCTTAGAAATATATATATAATTAAAAGAGAGAACTAAAGATTCCACTAATGGAATTTATATATTTTCTTATGTAATAATAATATTGAGTTCTTCAATAAGGACAGGAATCAAACCCCATGTGCATATGCTCAACGGATCTACTTTTCCTATAAAGTAAGGGATATAAATGATGTAGAATTTATTTCCTTTCTTTCTTTGTATATTGTATATATATATTTATACAACTTTGTATCATCTTTCTGTCTCAAAATTTACTTGGCTTTTCATGACAATAATAATAATAATGAATAAATAAATAATAAAAAGCTTAACTATTAAGCAAAAATAGGTGTAGATTCTTTCCCTCCTGTTTTTTTTTTTTTTTTTTTTTTTTACATCATCGATATTCAGATCTTATTATCAGGAACTGATTAAATCCAACTCGACTCACAGTTAAGGTTCTTCGCTTTTTTTTATAAATGTATTTAGTGGAATCCTAGAGATCTTCTACGTACTCGGTCTGTGTTGCAAACTGAGCCACGACTTGTGGATTATTTCCCTCTCAGTTTGTGAATGCATGATTTAATCAAAATATATTGTATATTTTCTAAACAATTTGGTTGGAAGCAAGAAAAAACAAAATATTGCAATGGAGCTCTCGAAAAAGAATGAAATGGTTTGTTTTTTCTTTTTTCTATTCTCATTAATTAATTTAGCTGAAGAGCATAATTGATCTAATACAAATTTCCCCTTAGAAAAGTGTTTTAATTTAATTCTTCTTCATACAATAATGAAAAAAAGAGGAATTAGTTTCATCCTCATCTAAACCTCCTTCATCAGTAGTGACTCCACTACAACACGGTGAACAAGGACCCACAATATCAGACCTTTCCTCCACTGTAGTTTGCATTTTGCTAGAGCTTGAAGGTTTGGAAATGACAATCCTTTCCTTTTTAGGTCTTCTCTTTCTTTGAAATACGCGGTAAACTACCCAATCTCCTAATTTCATTTTTGATACCTAAACATATTGAAATTTTCAAAAACAGATCAACCGTTCAATGTCCTTGGAAATTAATAAACTGGGCATTATTTAAAAAATTAATTTAATAACTCTTATATTTTAAATATTGCATACCTGTTTTGTGTTAGGAATTGTTGCTGAGCCTAAAAGGCGATATTCATGCATGACCCATTGAGTTTTAGAGTCATGATAGTTATTAGAATGCTTATTTCCTTGACGGAAAATCAAAGTTGTTCTCATTCCAATGACGTAGTTGCTCAAAGAAGCGATGATTTGCCTGCTTTTGCTAATAGGTTTCCAGCAACCAGAACCAGCAGCTCTCTTGCATCTATGATTTTCACTATCACTTCCCCATTTTCTGCTAAAGAAATACCTCTTTTCCTTCAAATCACCTACTCATATGAATAAAATAGTAATCAGCTAGTAACTCAAATTAAACAATTTAATTGCAAATTTCTCAGTAATACTGTATTAACCAGACAGAACCATGCAGACAGAATGTGACCAGACCTAATAACATCTATAAATTTTAGAAAAATACATAGGTAAATACAGGATTATGTGAAAAAACCTGGCAAGGTCCAAGGATCAGTTTGGAAGACATCAAAGTCAGGAATAACAGAAGCAGGCAAAGGAGCACCAAAGACTTTACGCCTCAAGTAATGAACAAGAAGCTCTTCATCCGTTGGATGAAACCGATACCCAATTGGCAATTTCACTGCAAAACTTGGATTCTCCATTTTTTTTCTCTAACAATATATTATTAAGTAATTAGCTTTGAAGAAACCAAGTTGAGTCACAGATATTCAGCACATCAAGGTTGACAAGAAACTAATAATCAAGAAGCCATGTTGAAGTATAAATTTATGCAGCAAGCAAAAGAAAATAAAGAAAATGGAGAGATCAGAAACCTAAAAAGAAGCAAAGCAAAGCAAAGGCAAAGAAAGAAGAAGACTTGTGTGTGGCCTTTGTCTTTGTATGCTAAGGAAAGACAAAGTTTCTTTATATATATGGAGAGAGAGAGAGAGAGAGAGGCGTCAGACGTGAATTGATTAAAGAAAGAAAAGAAAGGAAAGAAAAGGAAATTCCAAAGTTGTTTCGAATTCCAATTGCTAGTGCTGACTAAAAGGGATTGCTTTCATTTGACGGGTCATTTAGTTTCTCTTGCAAACAATTTACAAACGTGTATTATTAGACATCATAAACACCCAAATGAATCAATACAGAAATGCTGTAATTACAATAAAACCATTTATGTATACTTATATATATATATATATAATGGTCATTTGTGCTTTCGGTCAAGACGCACGCGCTTCTTTTACTGTGCTTGAGCCCCACGTGTGCCACGCTTTTTAGTAGTGCATGTGTTACCGTTGCCTTCTTTGGAATTGGAAATTTAGAAATTGCCATATACACGTCTCCGAAATCAGAACCGCTAGTTTAGTGAATTGCAACATCTAGACGGCAATAAAATGTTATGTTATTTTGGAACTTTTGGAGTATAGTTGACTTGATGAAGGTGAATTGACTTTTTTTTAAAAAATAAATAAATACGAATTATATCATAGAAAGATGAGAAAAAACGAAAATGAAAACACAAGCAACCAAACAGACACAAAAATGACCATATCAATATGGGAAATAAAGTATTCAAATGGAAGAGCTAACAAAATCAATGATTAAACTCACCGTTACTAAGACATAATCAATTTTACTTAAACTCTTTTGCTTCCCACTTTCGTTCTTTTACATTTTTTTTTTTATGGTAAAGTAACTTTGTGTTTTTTATTTTTCATACTACTTTTTCCAATTGTTAATGTACTAGAAAATTACTTTGTCTCCTTTTTATCCATTAATGAGGCACATAGTGAGTTTTTTTTTTCCTTTTTACAATTTTTTTTATTGTATAGTTAGGAGGTTGAATTTCCTCCGACGGTAAAGAATAAAGATTTTTAACCCTCCCAACAAAGCATTTTACTCAAGAATCGAATTTGTATTTTCACCGTTACAGCGAGATTAGTAGTTTATATACATTTTCACATAAAGAAGACATTTATGTAAGATAATGACATCCAAAACATAGTCAAATTAGAAGAACATTTGTATATATTTAGTTAGTTGGTGACAATTAGAGTGTTTGAAGGGAAAGAAAAGATTTTACCCTTCAATTATTTAATTTTTAAATTTTGATTTTATTTCTTTAATATAAAAAGCATATGCTCTTTCTGAACTATAATAATCCAATAGATAATTTCAATTAATAACAACAAAGGTTTGAACCCTCAAACGTGTCTTATGGTTTACGCATTGATTTTTTTTTTTTTTTGCTATTTAACGACTTATCAATCCTCATATTCTGACTTTTATTAGATTAATAACAACTGTATAATTATGAGGATTGGACCAAATTGACACACTTTTAGTGTTTTTTATTTATTATTATTTTTTTGAGCACGAAGATGGAGAATTTAAATTTATTGTCATGTCATACATACACAAATGCATATCACCGGTTATATCATTTTTAGTGTTTTTCGATTTATTAATATTTAATTGGCTGAATTTCAAAAGTTGGAGTTTCGTCCTAAGAGCTAATATATGGTCATAGTCATGTATACACACACGACTTCTTTATCTCAATTTTTATGCACAAGTCAACAATGACAATGATACCAATGATAATTACATTACTCTTTTTAAAATAATAATAATAATAACCACAGTAATTAATTTTAACTAGTCATTTTTTCACTCTTTGGCATAGGGATGTTGTTTAAAAATTAAAATATTATTTTTATTACAACAAATAATCATTTTCAAAATCTAAATATATTATATTTATTAATTTTCATAAGAAATAAAATAAAAAATAATTTCTTTCCTAAATTCTTGCAAAAATATCAATATATTAACATACACATACGTAAATCAAGTTTATAATTAAGCTTGACATTTTTTAAATGTTTTAATAGATTTTAAAATAATTTTTATAAATATGAATTTAGTTTAAGTAAATAATTTAAAATCTGGAAATAAATTTAAAAAAAAAAAATCATCAGAGTTTGCCACTACAATAATTTTTCAACCCTAAGACTATAAGTTTACTGATAAAAATATATTACCAACACAATATTTTTATTGGTAAACTAGTGAAGTGAAATTGGTTTATATTTAGTTCTAAAATTATTTAGAATATTTTGTCTAATTAACCATTTTTCGCTCCAGTAATTCGTTTATATTTTTCGTTTGATGAATCATTCTTCGACCCTTATATTTTGTTTAGAGTATTTCCTCAACTCCTCTTTGAACTGGCAATAGAAGAAAGATGGGTTAGAATGCCCATAGTCATATATTGGTTGACTTGGTTCTGCATCCTTTTTCGTAAATTGGTTATGCATATATTTGTCGACTCCTCTTTGCTTGAATTGTGTATATTTAATGTTCTAAAGAGAATCATGAACTAGACCTATTATTTGCAGTTTCTCCTGTTATAATTGGACATCCAAATCGATAAATATCGTCATTTTTCTTCAAAAAAAAGTGGTACGTGTCAATTTATCATAAAATATTTCTTTATTTTACACATAATGACATTAAAAGGTAAATTTTAATTTTAATTTCATTAAAAAAAACTGTGAAAAGTTGAATTTTATGATTTTGGTGGCATTGTGTTGAACAAAATAAATATTTAATTATAATAACAATAAATAAAATGTTTTCATACGGATCAAATTACGCTAATAATTATGAAATAATTTATAAATCGCAAAATCATACATTAGTTGATCATCAAAACTGAACAAACTTTATAATTGCATTATTATCACTACATTGATCAAGCTCATATCTATAAAATACCATGAAAATAGTCTTATATTATTTGCAAAGAAATCTTTTTTTTTTTTTTTTGAAAATTATTTTATGGTTTCATTACATTACAATGGATATCTATATAAATTCTGTAAAAGTATGAAGTAAAAAAATGAAAAAGAAGAAAATAAATATTATTAATTATTTATAAAAAGAAAGTGAAAAAATTATTAATTATTCTAATTGCCTTTTCGTATTTCTTATGTGAATATTATAAAATATTTATTTTATTATAATTAATAATTACTTTCAAGAACTCAAATGTCCAATACATTATACTCATTAATAACAAAAAAATATATATATATTTTTTTTTCAAATTCTTGTAAAATGATGAATATATTGACTCAAAGGAAGTGTGTGTGTGTGTGTATAATAAATAAATAAATATAGACAGGATGGGTGAGGTCGTGGGGATAAATGATTCTTTCTTTTTCTGTGTCTTTGAAGTTGACAAATGCAATGCATCACGAGGTGGAGATTCTTTGCATAATGGAGGGCCACGATTTTACTTAATCATCTCAGTTTTCTTTTCTATTCAATTAAAAGATTAAACAATATATTTATTTTTTCTTTCTCTTCTCAACAATATATTTATCATCTTAGTCCATGATTTTTTGCTAAAATTTTCCTGATAGTTTATTAATAAAAATTTAAGATTCAAAAAGAAAATAAATAAATAAAAATTAGTTTTTTTTTTTCAAAGAGAAAACATTAGTATTATTAATTCAGGGAGTAAGCACATAACCAAATGATAGGCTGCTCTAGTTGATTAGATGGATTTTTTTCCTTTAACTTTTATTGGAAAGGAAAAGATTTTGGTTCTATTTGCCATTGCTGGCATTGTCTCTATTGGCTGAAGAAATTAGAAACTACTATTATGTTAATTTTAATTTTCAATATATATATTAAATTAATTGTGATTTTACGTTATACATGTCATAAGATTGCCGGAAGATCTTTCCTGAAAAAAAAAAAAAAAATTACTGTAGCTGTTGCAGTGATGGCCCAACTCGTATTCAAGGAATTGGTATTACAGCCCATGCTTAAATCTGTATACAACATTTGATTTCTTGGTTATATATATATGCATGTAGCTCAATATGTTTGACTTTCTTTTTATGTATTTTTATTTTTTCTATTTCAATAAAGTAAGATTTATATTTTCCGCTTAGTAGTTTGCTCACCTTGTTTTAGTATGAATCACTTAAGCTGAGCATTATTATTTAAAAAAAAAAAAAAAAAAAATCATTCATTTCCAACAAAATGAATGGAACAATAAGTGTGCCCCCTTTCTTCCTTTCCTTTCCCTTCCCTTTAAGGGGAAGAATGTATGTTTTGTTTTACTTCCCAAGTGGGTGCTACAGTTACAGTATGTACAAGCCATTAAAAAGAGGAGAGAAGGCTCAAGATCTGAGAAACTTTAGTGTACATATTGTACTGTCAATAGTATTGTATTTTGCTCATTCCTGTATCAATTGTGGAATTAGCTTCAAAAGAAATGAAAGCTCTTTCTGTGAGAATTGAGGATTTGATTTCACCTTTCCATCCCCTTCTGCCAAGCAATCCTCCTTATCATCAGATGGACTTATCATATCAGATACAGCATCAGTTATCTCCTTCACCAAATCAACTATCACTCCGTCTATGCCCATCAAATGTTGCATGTAAACTGCTTCAGCCACATTACTGCAAAACAATATTAAACTGATTTTAGGAAATTAAAGGTTTCAAGATTTGAATCTTGAACATTTCTTTTTCAGGCGTTAGGCAAGATTTGAACTTCACAATTCCATCTTATAACATTCACCATATAATCATAAAAACCAACTATTTCAGATGATGTTTCATTTTGGGTCTTGCAGGCAAATTTTGAATTTGACAATTCCAAGAGAAATTTCATATATAAAGCCAAAGATAAAAAGAATCTTACTTCAATTTTCCATAGGTTAGAAGTGAAAGCCTGGCTTCTTTGATTTTTGAGACAGCCGCAGGATTTCTAAAAACTCCTTTGACCTCTGATACAATACCGTGCAAACCACCTTCTACGCACACCTTTATAGCCTCCTCTAGAGAATTCCTCCTCACATCATAAAAGGTCTCAGTTCCACCATTTGTCAAAAAGAAAACCTGTAAAACCACCATACAAAAATATTAGGAAAGCAAGAAAACAACATTAAATATCATTTTAAATGATGTTGGAAAAGACAATTGGGAATGTTGTTTAGCATCTATGAAACTTTTACAATTAAAATGTGCATCATTCGCCTTGAAAACTAACTCTAGTAACCTATGAACAATATTTCAATATGGTTTTTTTTTTTTTTTTTTAACAACAGTTCAAACAAAAATGCTAGCAAACCCAGTACGGTAGAACATCAAAAGGTTAGGGATGACTTACAGGGTAGGTGCCCTGCAGTTTTCTAACAATAAGAGCAGCGTCAGGTTGGAAGGATGAGAAGATAATGGGTCTATCCCGAGCATATTCAGACACCACCTGGACCACAGATAACAAGAAACCAGTAAGAATAAACTCCAAACAAGCTGGACCAAGTCAAGAGTTGATAAAAACTGCAAGTTATTAATATACCTGCAAGATGGCTTGAAGGACATGGATTAGATAGTCTTGTTGGTAGACAACATGATCATCAAATTTTAATTCAATGTTAAATCCCAAAGAAGGCTCCACTTGTTGAAATGCATCTTTCAAAGTGCAAAGAGAGTCATCTTTTTCCACATTCCAATTAACAATTTTCCCATCTTTGGTTTTTCTTAGCAGAGATTTTCCCAACTTCCCTTCTTTTTGGGGACCATAGCTGAGAAATTCAGATAGGCATAGCTCTGTCATTCTCTTCTCAAAAATGATACCCTGAAAATAATCACAATTACATGTCAAGATTAGCTCGAAAATTTTTTTAAAAAATAATCTCTAAGAATTATATAAAAGAAAAGAAAACAAAGGAGCGGAGCAACTTACGTTTTCTTCAGAGAGGATGAAGTTGTCATGGAAAATGACTGGGCAGCCATCTTTGGTCACCTACAAAAACGACATTCGTTTTTCACTCTTTCTTGTCTTTGTCCCATTCAGCTCCATACTTTATTTTCAAAGCTATTTCTATTTTCTTAAAAATCCCCAACCAAAATAAACTCAATCAGTTCAATATTCTCCCATAAACCAAAATATTCTGAAGCACAGAACACAAAATTGGATGCTTTTTCATTACATTTTTAATTCACAATCTTTCACTAGACCCCCATAACTATTCCTATTTAGGCTCCAAAACTCATTTTAAACGGCAGCGTTTTAGCTCAAAATTGGAACTCTGAACTATTTTGACCGACTCAATACCAACAAATATTTACTTTCGAATTTCGAATTTTTTTTTTCCCAGCAAACTAGCCCTCTAAGATCTTGATTTCTCAATTAAGGACAAACAATAATCGCAAACTTTAGTAAATTTCACAACTTTCGCCTGCAAACTAAAGAAAATAAAAGCAAAATAAAAACTCCTCATCGGCCACGCCTACCGGACAAAAGACAACCAACCTACGCGACGACCGACACCGATAAACAAACTGTAATGTACCTTCCCATTCAAAATCAGAAAACCCAATTCGATACGAAATTTTAAATATAAGAAGAGAAAGATGATTCTAACCTGAACGTCAAATTCAATGAAATCAATTGGGAATTTCGAAGCGGTGTTAAATGACATTATAGAGTTCTCTTTAACAGCTTTCATTCTTAGGTCCGACGACGTCAACACATTCATTCCATTCCCTCTATGGCCTATTACCATAAACTTGGGTGCTTTATAGGAAACCCGATTCAGTTCCATCCCTGCAAAAGAAAAACCACCAGAAATTAACCAAACAAAATTTCAATCACGATTCCAACAACATCAACATCAATAATAATAATAATAATAATATACCTTTGGAGAAGCGGGTGGAGTAGAGAGAAAGGGAAGCATTGTCAGGGACCTGATCGAGATTTGGCACATCGGAGACATGGACAGCTTTAAGAGCCATTATTGTTGCAGAGAGAATCGAGAAGGATGTAAAATGGAATTTAGAGATTTTGATGGGTATAGAAAGGGTTTGAAGGAAAGGGGTATATATGGAGGAGGACAATGAAGATCGAAGAAAGGACGGGGAAGGAGAATGACCTAAACGGGATTGAATCTCCACGTAGAATATTCCTCTCCTCCATTGTCATATGCCTTTGGATATTCCCTCTTTTTTCTCCTTTATTAATATTTGTTTGTTGTATCTATCGTCCTTCTCAAGTTTCTGGTTCTTTTTTGTTCCGTTACTAACGCCCGTTTCTCCAACGTCTAGGTTTGTTTCCGTTAACAGTTACAGTTTCCCTTCCCGTACAGGATTGAGTGCTCAAGGGACCAGAGCAAGGACAAGGATTTAGGCTGACTCCCGTCGATCTCGTATTCCTTGATTTAGATGGTCTTGTACGTTATAAAGCATGTAGGTCCCATAAATTTGTGTCAATGAATAGTAGCTGAAAAATAATTTAAATTCCGGGAAAAATAAAAAAAATGGAATCTTTTACGGCATAGCCTTAATTTACTTACCTATACTATTCGTTTGTATTACCAAAATAATAAAATAATTTTTAATATTTACTGTCTTTTCAAAACAAATGAACAATTCATTTATAATTAAATTTATATTATTTTATATGCTATAATCTACAGTAAAAAATTTAATTAAATTTCATAAAATTATATTTAAAATAAATTTTTAAAAGAAAATTTATTTGTCTTTATTTTCTAAAATACCCTTGACATAATAATCTAATAACAATAATATAAACACCAATTTATATTTATTATATACAATATCGTAACTTGTTATTTTTTTATTAAAAAATAAATAATAAATTTCATATACTAATTAATTTGATGAAAAATAATAAACTTGATTAACATATTTTATAAATCAACAATTAAACTCCTGATAATAATTTGTTTTAATGTTAACTAACAACATAATACCGTGCGCCCTCTTAATTAATCAAATTTAGATAAACTCTTAATTAATAGGTATAAAAATAACAATTAAAGGGCTAAATAAATAAAAAAATATGAATTCGATAAACAAAATATGCAAAATTCAAGGGTCTAGAATGCGTATTCCATAAGGTAAATGTACGGTTATTCATTGCGTCGACCGCCGTGCTCTTTTCATTTTCTATTTTTGAAAACAAATCCGAGCAATGAAAACGTGAGTTTGGCTTTTTCCAAAACACGTTTAGAAGAATTATAGTTATGAAGGTTAGAGGAATATTCAAAGGAATATTCTAGATGCCACGCTATATATAAAAAAAAAAAAAAAAAAGTAAACTTCAAATGCAATTGAATTGAATCGGATCAACGATAATTAATTACATCTTCATGTGTCTTGAATTGTTCCAATTAAAGGGTTTCATTTAAATATAGATATAAACATTCATTTCAATTTATTTGGTTTGATAAGTTAGATTCTGAGTATGAAAAGAGTGAAATTAAATAAAAATGATTTTATTAAATTAATTTGGCATAACTCTTTGGTTAGGCTAATAGTTTGATGTGGTTCTACTCTTGTCCTTAATTAACTTAATCCAAACTTGTTTACTCGCACAATTTATTAAGTTGAATTGTTTGTCTGGAATTTATATTTTTCCTTTCATTCTACAATTATAAATTATAATTATTATAATTATTTTATAAAAATGCATAATTGATTGTAATTATATATTATATTCTATTTTTTAATTATTGACCATTTCTAATAATTTACGAGTCAAATAATTTCATAATAATTCAAATTTTTAAACTTTGTTTTTTTAGATTTTATAATTATTTTAAAATTATAATAATTTCATAATATTAAGGGCGTGTTAGACAATAGCCTTTAAAGTAGTATTTAGTATTTTAATCTAATCAAAATACTATTTCTCTAAATTATTGTGTTTGGTTACTTAACATATAAATTACCTTTTAGAGGTTTATGAAGTATTTTTGAAAACAATATCAACATAATGTTTAACGTTTCGCTCATTTTACTGGTCTTTTTTTACAACCTTATCCTTAATTAATATAAAATTCACCTATTATCACATATGTGTTTTTAATATTTTTATGTTTTGCTTATTTATATATTAGTATTTAAATTTAAATAAATATTAAAAATAAAAAATGCAAATCCCCTAAAATATTAAAAGTTTTTCATTTAATTTATAAAATAGTGTACTTTTCAATTTTTACTCCTTTAAAAAAATTTAGGTGCAATGAAATTATTCTTCACAATAAATTTAATTGAGAATTATATGTGAATATTTTAATGTCTTTTTTGTTGTTTTAAATTTATTGTAATCAAACAGTTATTTTTATCGAAAATGAAAACTTTCGTTTTTAATTACTGTTTAAACAGTTAATTGGTAATATTTATCAGCTAATAGTTATTAAAACCGTTAATATTATCGAATAGATCCCCTAAAACATTAAATAAAAAATTATTATTTTGCAAATAAAATGTGATATGATTAATTTCTCTATCACTCGCTAAAAATAAAAGAAGCAAAAGATTTCTAAGTTTGAATTTTCTTGACAGCGTTGTTGTTACGTCGGTTCATTTGTAGGTCTCAAGTAAAAGAAGAAATCGTTACTTTTCTTAACGCAGAGTTAATGGGTAAAACAGCTGAGATTTACCATAACAGTAAATAGGTTTCTAGAAGATACATTGTGGCATAGGCCCTTCACAACTTTAACTCAACGTTGAGATTAGCCAGAAACGCGGCGGTTAAAATTAACGGCGTAACAAGAAAACAGTTGGATATGAGTCTGCAATGAGAGGGTGCCACAGCAGCAATAACATGGATTGGATAAGATTATTGCATATGGATACGGCGAATCTAATACATGATGATGTGGACGTGTAGCCACGTTGGTGATACGTATTACGTAGTAGTTGTTTTCTCTGTTCTGTAATATGCATTGGTGTCTCCCACGAATAAAAATTTTTTTATCAAGCATGCCAGTTGCCTTTGCCTTATATATATATATAAAGTAACAGCCGTGCTTTATAAATGAGGTGCATGGGTGTGTCTAATTGACATTTTCCTCAAAATAATGAAATGAAATGGATTTGAGTTGAGTGCAGACAACTAATTGTTTTAATAATGAGATATGCTATTATAATTCATACTCCAATTTTCATTTAATAATGTCTAATTCACGTTCTATTCGCACATCAACGGTAATCGATCCGAATTCAAATCTCTTTCCTTTTAATTTTTTTTTTTAAAAATCATTCTACTCATTTTGTTTGGACAATAGTGTCAATTTATCTTCATCTAATTATCTAGAAATTAATTAATTAATTAATTTAATTACATATATGTATCTGACAATTTTTTTTTATTATATTAACCAAGTTTTATCAATCAAAAGTTTAAAAAAATATGATTGATTGAATGAGAAAAGAATCTATACTTTCTACAGCACATACCAGAAAGAGAATTAGGTAGAGTTGGCATAGCATCGAATATATTTGGTGTTTTCTATTCTTGTATTTAATTTTTATAATTTATTTATTTATTTATTTTTATACCATGAAGTGTAACAAATAATTAATGGGGATGAAATTGGCATACACTGTTAAAAGAATTTTGCCACTCTTATTGATTTTATAACTTAAATTGGCTGTTCTATAAATAAAAAAAAAAAACAGTTTAATATTCTAATCAAAATTTATAAAATTACAAAATTATTTATTTACAAAACCAATATATAAATATTAAAATATATTAATAACAGTGAAATTAAATATTTGTTCAATTTCTAGGCAGTACAAACATATCTGTTTATCTATCTATACCATACTATATATAAAAGTGAAAATGAGATGAGGAATAATGGGGTATTTTATATTGTTTTTATAAAATTTAAGATACTTTAAAATAATATTAATCACAGCCAATTAAAATTTTAACATAAAAATATATATAATATCTCTATAATTTGATTGGATATTTTTTAACTTTTTCATAAATATAAAGTGAAAATTTAAAATTATATTATTATTATCTTATTATATCTAATTATGATTTATTTTGTTATATTATTATATAAATTATTAATGATAATTTTAATAATTTATTTATTATTATTGTTATTTATCTTAATATTATTATGATAAATGAACATGTATAAATAAGAGGCATATGAATAAATCTAGATAACTAAGATTTTAATTTAAAAAGGGTATGGTTAAATTTCTTTAATTATAAATTACACTCTAATTTAATTGACTAAAAAATGAAATAAAAATTATTATTTTTAAACATCTTGAATTTGATTAATTATATTGATATCTTATTTAATTCAAATCTTATTATTAATAAATTTTTTAAATAATTTCATGATTTTGATTGGGTAAAAAAATAATATAAAAATTATTATTATTTATAAATATTTAATTTGATTTATTAGATTAATTTCTTATTCTATTGTTAAGGTATATTTATTTAGCATAAGAGATTATAGTGAAAGTTATTAATAAAACATATAAGTTTATTCTAAAACCTAAAATAAAATATATATGATGATTTTTATAGATCAATTTGATACTTAAATAAAAAATGAAAACAACTGGTATATAATAAAAACTATATGAACTAATATATTGAAAAAAATATAAATGACATATTTTTTATTTAAATTGTTATTTTAAAGAGAGAAATAAAAATATTAATTTTTTTAATGAGATTATATACAGTTCAAGACATATAATTAAAAAATATTTCACTATATATATAAAAATCATAATATTTATTGTAATTTAAATGAAAATTTATATTTTAATTATATAAATAAAAAAAACAAAATGAATATAAAGTTAATATATAATTACAAATATAGTCAACTGGCAGAAAAAGAAGTAATAACAGATAAAAGAAAAGGATAATATAATAAGGTGGCGAGAAGGTGCTTCCAGCAAGATGCTATTCCTTCCTTCCTTCCTTCGTGTACAGTAGTTTCATTATTTTTTGTTTTGTGTAGACCAATAATTATTTTTTTATACACAATAAAAATGTAGTAATAGTTTTACTTTTGAATTTTATTAAAAAATCGCGAGATGCCTTAACTTTTCACATGACCTATTTCACACCTCAATTTCACAAATTACTAATTATATGCCATTATTATTATGATATATTTAATTTCATTCAAGAAAATTGGGCTCCATAGAATGGCTATTTTGCTTGTGGGCCTTCGTTATTTTGAGTTCTAAATAAAACTTTGTAGATCCAACCTCGTTATTTATATAGGCTAGACCAAGGGTTGGCTTCAAATCGAAACCAAATTAAAATTGAATCGATTAAAATTAGAGTTAAACCATGGTCAATGGTTTAATATTTTAAATTGTAATTGAAATCAGCAACTTAAGGTTTGATTACGGTTTCTTATATTTGAAAATTAAAATCAGAGGTTTTGATTTAGAACTGATAGTTCTAATTTGAAACTGTTAATATATATATATATATATATATATATATATATATATATATATATCACACTTCATATGTGATTTTTAATTCTCAATCAATTTTATTTTTTATTATTAAATATAATAACTTTACCATCATCTTAAAATTTATTAATTTAAATATAACTTATGAATTATTAGTTGAAAAAGAGAAAAAAAAAGTATTTCTCATTTAAATATATTTTTAATTCAAATCTTACACGATATGAACACAGATACATCATCAATGAAAACATTTAGTGATAATAATGATTAATATAATAAATTATTTTATTTTTCTTAAATAAATATAGACGAATTATGTGGATTGTGATTTTTTTTTGTATTCTAATTAATAGGACATATAGTCAATATAATTTGAAAAAATGTATATAAATTTAGTACAAGTCTATTTTTCGACATGTCTCTCAATTTAAATTTATAGAAATTAAATACTAGTAAAAATTTTTAAATTTATATTTTGTATAGTTATAATTTTGTAATAAATTTTAAAACTATTAATTTACTCCTGTAGTATTTTTTTAAATCTATTATTAATTTCTTGTTTAGCTAAAAAGTTAAAAAAGTTAAAAAAAAATCTAAATTCAATTTCAAATCGGGACTGAATTGGAATTGGCAGTTTTAACGCCGTCTAAAAGGGATTCAATTTCGGTTTCCCTTTTATTGAAACCCCAGTTATATCTGTATTTATACAAGTCCATGCCTATAATATTTTACCTTTGATCCATTCTTAGTCGAAAGACAATGATTTTAGCCGCAGAAAACATGTTTGGTTTTGTAGGACCTCAAAAACTTGAAATCAATCAAAGTTACATGTGCATAACCGAAAGAGCTTCTTGTTCACTGCCTAATCTAATCCTTTTCCGTCCATATTAACCACCGTCTGATCAAAACATGTTGCTCACCTATGTGGGGCTCTACCATACTTGATGTGTTCTTAGCTTCTTCTTGTTCCTCAAAACAAAACAAAACAAAGCCCTTTCCATTTCATTGGCCCATAGCTATGAAGCCTTTTAGTTTAGTCCCTTTCGCAAATCACAATAGCAAATTTGTTTTTAAAATCATAATTCACCAGAAGGGCCACGAAAGATCCTAATTGGACCAATTAGAAAAAAAAAAAAAAAAAAATCCAAGGATCAATCTAATATTTTATCTTCGGTGGCTAGAGGGCAATGTATATATTATTACTAGTTTACCCTCTATTAACATCAAATACCCAAAATACCCTCTCTAAGCTTAACGGCTACTTTCTTTGAGTTCAAAACATTTGAAAACAAAACCTTCTTTCTTTCTTTCTCCAATATTATTACAAGTTCAACAGTATGAAATTGATAATTGATTAATATTTGTTGCTCAGTGATGCAATAGCTAAATATATCAGTTCCATAATATTTACTAATTATCACATAAATTATTCGAACTCAAATCCCATAATAATCCCTCTGTTAAATTAAAAAAGAAAAGGAGAAATGGGAAAATGGCAAAAAAAAAAAAAAAAAAAAAAAAAAAGAGTATAGAAGCAAGAGATGAGAACCACAGAAACATAAGAAAAAGAAGGAAGGGTGCATTAATGGAGAAGACAAGACTAATAAATTCTGGTCTGATAGTAGAGAGAGAGAGTAAATTAATTGCTTCCGTTTATCGCTGCAATTGTCTGTTCGTCCTCTCTCAGACTGTGCCTTCATTGCTATTTGCTACCCCTCTCTCTCTCTCTGTCTCTCTCTCTTATCTTCTGCAACCCACCACTCCAGATCCCATTTAATGCTCTTTCTCTCTTTCTTCTGGTGCAGTAAATGTATAGATGAAGGTGGAAGTTGTAAAATTTATATCATCTAACAAGTACAAAAGTTAATCAGAAAGACCATTAGACAAAACCCCAACCAAAGCCATGATTTTGTGTTCTTAATTTAGTTGAGAGGCCAAAAATACACTAATTGTAATTAATTAGGTGACAACCCATCAGCTGAAAACTGGCTAGAAAATTGTTTCTAATTATATTCTTTGTTTTTCCGAGTTTCCTTTTTCATTTCATAACTGTAGCTTCTTGTTCAACTCAGTACTGAGTTGCTGAGGAGTTGGGTTTGACTCTGTCTCGGTATTAACCATTGAAACCTCTGCTGCTCCTGTCTTTGTTGGAGATTTTGAAGAAGATGAAACAGTAATTACTGATGTTGTTGATGGTGGTGGTGCTGCACATACTGGAATCACTGACCTAATTTGCACTGCTGGAGCAATCCTATGATGATAATAATTAGGGTTACCTATTTGAATTCTTGAATAATTTGATGATGACCCAAGAATTCTGCTATTAGGAAATGGGTTGCGTAAAGAAGTTGAATTTTGCTTTTCAATTGGTTTCTTGATACCCATTAGCCATTCTTCTCCATCTTTTTTATGCTCTTCTATTGGAACTTGAATCTTGCCCTTATTATCTTGAATTTGATTGATGCCCATTCTTGACGATGAGTATGGAATTTGATTATCTGTCGTTGGTGGCAAAATCTTTGAAGCTGTTCTTTGTGGCGGTGGAGGAAGGAGAGAAACAAAAGAGCTTTGCTTTTTTATTGAATGTTCTAAAGCAGAATCCAATAAAAGATCCAATAGCTTCCAATTTTGATTTTGTAGGGAGTTATTATGAGGCTTTGAAGAAGAAGAAGAACAAAAAGAAGAAGAACAAGAAGACGGTGATGATGATGCAGAACCCCTAACCATTCTTTTTCTTGATTGACCACAATCTTTCTTTCTTGATTGTCCGTATTCTTCTTTGGATCTAAAATTTGATACGACTCTCTCAAGAACTGCTTGATCAACTTCTTTGTTTGACAAAGAATTCAGATTAGGCACTGAAAAGAAAAAAATGTAAATCAGTCATACCAAAATAAAGAAATAAGTATCCTACTATAAAAAGTTAGTTCAATATATATAAGAGGAAATCCAAAAACGGGAAAAAAAATTTACTTCTTTTCAAATCAGACCAAGCTGCTATAGCAGCGTTCTTTTCTGCTTGTTTCTTTGTCTTGGCTGGTTCACCTGTAAAATTCATACCAGCAAGCTCCACAGTACTAGTAAAAGTTGGGACATGACCAGGACCTGACCTTACAGTAGTATATACAGGAAGATTAAGCCCAGCCCTATGTGCAGTTTCTTGAAGAAGGTTCTTGTAAATTCCAGTTTCATCCTTCATTAGATCATTAATTTCCAAAATGAGACAAATAAATGGGTATTCTTATTCATTATTCAAAGAAGAAAAAAATTCCCAATTAAAAAAAAAAAAAAAAAAAAAAAAAAAGCTTACAAGAACTCTTGCAGTTAGAGACCTTGAAGGGCCTCTAGAAGAAAGAACATTTAAGGCTACTTCAGCTGCTGCATGTTCTGCTTGTCTCAATGTAGTGCAGTAACTTGGACTTCCAAAGATCTCACCATTGAAGTTAACAGAAGCTTTGAATCTTGGTGCATGATCAGGTCCTTCTCTAATACAGGTATAAGAAGGAAGATTGAAACAGCTTCTTTGTGCAAGTTCTTGAAGTTGGTTCTTAAACATATCTGTCATGAAAAATAAGAAAAAGAAATATTAGAACTCTGTATATATATATACCAATCAAATCTACATGTATTCATGTTAAAACAAAAAGTAGGTGGCAAGAAACAGTATGGAGACAACATTAGAGAGAAAGAAAAAAACAAAATAATAATAATAATAATTAAAAAAAAAACATCATCTAAAAGTCCATAAAATATTGACCTATATAAGAAATAAGATATAAAATTAAGACAAGATCAAGAACCTCACCTACTTCACCAGATTTGCTCACTTCTTACATTGCCAAGAAATGAGTTTCCTTTTTCTCAATACAAAACCATCTGATAGTAATGTCTCTTGTGTAAAGAATAAAGAGAGAAGACTCACTGAGAACGGTAAAATATATAAATATATATATAATGAAAAAAAGAAAATAAAGGTCAATGCTAATTTAAGCTGTCTATATTTTTTGGTTCTGGATTTTAATGGCCTCTCTTCAACTTCTCTCTCTTCTTTATTTATATTTTTTACTCATCAGGACATATCATTCCATCACAGATTTTAACTTGAAAACACTACATAATTTCTCCTCCTTTTTTTTTTTTTTTAATTTTTTTTAATTTTTATAGAGTAACACTACCTAATTTCCTAATACCATTAACCTGTGGCATAGTGTAACGTAGCTTTTATTTTATGTAAAATTACAAAATACTCCCTGTGGCCTGGATTTTCTAGTTATAAGCCTATAACAGTGACTGGTTTGAGGTCAATTGAGCATGAAAAACTCTAGTCTCTGTGTTTGTTGACTAGACAGTTACCTCTCTAGTACCTGCCTTTGACTTTCTGTTATTTTTCTATTTATAATTTGTAATTTGCAAAATTTTCTTCTTTTTGTTTTTTAAAAAATCCATGCCAACCTAAGGTGGCCATTTATCGTGAATTTACCTTTGAATTTTAGTACTTCAATCTATACCTCAACTTTTAACTCATCAAATATTTAACTTATAAAATTACATCTATTTAACACTTCAATTTCTATATTTATTTTATTGAATACTTGAACTTATAAAATTAAATCAATTATATACTCATTTAAAAAATTAAAATTTATATAAATTATTTTTTTAAAAGTCATGCTAATTATATATCAAATCCATATTTTATAGATAAAAGCTAAAAGCCCTAAAAATTATTGATATTAGTATCAAAATACATGTAATATTATCAAAATTTACAAATTAAAATACATGATAGGTCATCCGTATAATTTAAAGTATCATAAGGTTTATGTATAATGATACATTTCAGAAGGTAAATCCAGTCCAGTTTTGGATTAAGAACCTCTGCCTATACTTCTTTCAAACACCTAACCATGTGACCAAATCCATCATTATCATCAAAATCCAATTTTAATAGGTCATACTCAACTTTTTATACTAATCTCCAAGATTTGATAAAATATACTAACACTAATGAAGCCACCCTTTTCTTCTCTTAGCTCCTCAATATTCCTCTATCAAGTTATTTCCACATTGACCTTGTCTTGCAGGAAAATGCTTTTAAAATGATAGAACCAAATAGAATTTGCTTCATTGGCACAATCACAAAACAAACCAAAAATAGGAGTACTAAAGCATTATGGAAGCAAATAATGGCATTTCCGAATTTAGGTTCTGGTTGACCCATTCATTAATCCACAGAATTCACCAACCCACAGCCAGCTTGATTTTCTGTACTTGAGAGAGAAAAAGAGAAAGAGACAAACAATAGTCACCGGTTATGCAAGTGAAATGAGATAAAATTAGATGCTAACTAATTCCACAAATACAAAACCAAAACTAAAAAAAGAAAATTATAAAAAAGAAAAAAAAGGATCACTCATACAACACCACACCATTCCACCACACCCCATAGAAGCACAATGGCCAAACCAAAGCATTCAAACACCCGGCTAAAACAGTTTTCCCCCATATTGCACATAACATAGTTCCCATGTTGAATGATGAGAATAAGGACTCAGTTGTCTCACCCTGTACTCAGCACATCAAATCCTTTTCTGTTCTCTACGTTGGTTGTAAGACAAACTGTTGGCTATGAATGTCGATTCTCAGTTGCCAAGTTACCACTGCTACTCCCGCCCGCACGGTTTGGTTCCCCAACTCTCGCTGCCAAAGCAAGAACTTCAGGCGACATCTCCCAGCTTCCGCTTTTTCTTCCCCAACTAGATCGTCTTGGATGTATCCCACTGCGGTCCCCTTCCTCCACTGCAGTCCTGATATCTGGGGATACCTCACCTAACTCACCATCTTTTATGTTCAAGCGACCATTGTTTGTAAGTTGCCCTTCACCATGATCAGCCATAGTGCCCATATCTCCCCATACTGTTTTCCTACCCATTTCTATGTCATCCACAGCTTTCCCCATGTTAGGACTCATAAAACCTCCACCAATTGGTCGAGTTGGTAATGCAGGTTCCCTTGGCACCTTCGCCCTGAAATTGTTCTTTGACTGAGGAATACTAGAGCAAAAGATCTCTTTAAAGTTTTCAATCATGCCTTTATTATAGGGGTTTGTTCTCCGATCATATCGATATCTGAAATTCTCATAAGTAGTCTGAAAAGCAAAAAGCAAAATAAACACCAACTTATATTAACATCTTACAACAAAGACTTGAGTTAAAGCGTGAATGAATTTTAATATAAAAGAGCAGTGACACAAGGAAGATGCATTTCTTACCTGGTTTGTACTAATCAGATATAAATGGAAGGCCGTAAGGCCACCAACAAACCACATTGATATGAAAGTGTAAATTATTAAAACAATGGAGGCAGGGGTTTTGATCATTGCTTTCCAAATTGATGTGTTTTCTGATCCCATGATCCTCCTAATGTAGACCCAGCAGAATGCAAAAACGTAAATACAAAGAAGGGTTGTTGAAAAAACAAACATGAAGAAGAATCGATAATTTCTCTGCACAAAAAAGAATTTTGCCATCAGACAAATATTCCAAGAAGTAATAAGATTCAAAAAGACCATCAAATTAGCCTCAACAATTATTAGTGCAAGCATTTTATGCAATATCAATTCCAGAAACATATGATCAGCAACATGTATCTGAATTCATGAACCTATTCCTATTCATATATATATGATATCTGATCAAAGTTTTCAAAACACCTATCCTCAAAAAATCGTGGGTCATATCAGAATTTGAGGTGAAATCAGTCAAGCTTGTATCTGTCTAGATATTGCCCTCTGTTCAAATAGAAAATGGTTTCATGTGAAAAGATGCCAAAAAAAAATGTCAATCCAAATTTTTGACACATTATCCAGTGTATAATAATATTTCGCTTGTTTCACTACAAATTGAGCATGACCAAAGTAACATAAATCCAAACAAAGACACTTACCAACCCAATGCATTGCCCAACCCAAGGGCAGTGGTGGTCAAATCGTTCCACGCAGTTATTGCATATTGAACAATGTGAACAGCGAGGAGGTCTGTAAAGCATGCAAGTATCACAATATTTAATCTTAATAACTGCTCCATTGACCTCTACCTCCTTGAAGCGCGGTAACCGTAACTGTGGAGTTTGGCCAGCACCAACATCTGCATTTCCATCAAAACCTTCTGGTTCTGGAGGATGAGCATTGCGGGGAATTATGCCAGGATCCCTTCCAGAGGTTAGCAGGAGAAGAACTAAAACCTGAGACATTACACATGTTGGAGTTCAATATTACAGGAAATCCACATAAGCTATCTTACTCATAGAAGACACTGCACAAAAGAATTGAGTATGTCTTGATGCTTCCACTTGTGGAACAAAATATCATTTCCAAAGGAATCACCATCTAAAATTAGCCTAAAGTGTGCCTCCAAGTAATGACATGGGCATCTCGTGACAGTGCCTTATGCTGCATAACATTTTGCAACAACCTACTACAACACATACACACAAATACACACATTCAGGAATTGCGTTGGATCAGTTTGAGTGCAACCCTTTATGGGCAGGTGTGGTTCCCTCTGGTCAACTTTGTCATTTGGGGTTCTTCAAGTCATTTTTAATTAATTGAGCTTTTTTGTTTTTGGCAATTTGAATATTATTTTTGGGTATTTTGTAATTTTTCAAGATTTTCTAATCTTTTTTCAAATATATATAATTATATTGATATCATTTTGGGAATTTTTTTATAAAAAAACTAAATTTTTCCTGATTACTCTGCTTGGAACCTAATAGTTTCAAGCCATTTTTATTTAGAAAAATTTCTTAGGGGTTTTGACCCTTTTTTTTGGTTGGCTTTGGATCAAGAAACAATATACCACCTCTACACACGCACGCTTGCATGAACACAAAAAAACAAAAGCTGTATGCATGGTTTGACAAAGTTTGAAGGTGAATTGGGATAACTAAAAATGGGAGTGAACAAAGAGGCAAAAACTGTCTACCACAAGATGAAGGTACCATCAACAAGTGTGGCATATATGTACATATCCATATCCAAAGCAAGCCAAGCCTATATTGCAACTCCAGCACAAGTGTACAAAACATAAGAAAATAAACATGCTGAAAGACTAGAGGATAAGTTGAAATTTTATGGCAGCACAACCATCATTTATGTGCTTATGTGTATAGTAAGAGAGAGAGAGAGAGAGAGAGAGAGAGAGATTTATACATTCACATATGTGTCTATTTAACAGAAAATACATAAAACATAGCAAGTAGTTCACATGTTCCTTTTTTTTTTTTCTTCCAGTGAGAATGGATACTTGACCATAACATTAACACCACCAACTAGGGGTGAGCAATTCACGGATTTAACCGAAAATCCATATCGAATCAAGTAATTTGGTTTGATTCGATTGCCAATAAA
The DNA here is from genome assembly GCA_947857235.1 of Jatropha podagrica. Lineage (NCBI taxonomy): Eukaryota > Viridiplantae > Streptophyta > Magnoliopsida > Malpighiales > Euphorbiaceae > Jatropha > Jatropha podagrica. The sequence goes on from CANUEP010007785.1 coordinate 72,329, forward strand.
TTAGTTTTGGTTTGAATTGATTAATTATAAATATTAATTTTATTTTTCAGTTATAGTGTGGTTACTCTGAAAAAAACTTCAGTTAATCTAAATTAACAAGATTAACACTTAAGACATATAGATTTTTTATCGCAAAAGTTTTTTTTTTGTCAAAATATTGCGTTTTTACCTCATATTAAAATAAAACCAAAAGTGTAAGCTATATTTATATAGTTTTTGTGACAAGTGACAATAATGTGGTATAACTTTTGAGATCATTGACAAAAAACTTCATGTTTAATTGGCTACTAGCTGTAATTTTACAACTGAAAGTTTAATGAATTCTTCTTTTAATGCTAATTACATTAATTGTTATTTGAATAGTTAGATTTAGATATAATTGCCTTTGAAATTTTTATTTGAATACATGCGACTTGTTGGATTAATTAATTAATTAATTTTATTATTTATTTTTTTATTATGTATGATTGTCCAGAAATTTATAAGTATATGTATATAATTGCTTTGAGATGCAAACTGCAATTTGAAAACATTAATACATATATTGAAAAATTTTGAATTTGAATATTTTCTCGTAATCGGTTCGGATTAACTAACTAAAAATACTAATTCAGTTATTCGAAAGGTTGCGGTATTTTGTAATAACACCGCATATTATTAAATTCGGTTATTTTCGGTTTTATATGAAATATGGTTTGGATTTGATATGCATTTATAAAATTCGATCATGTTCAGATTTAGTTATTCGGTTCGGATTGGTTCGAAATAACCGAATGCTCACCCTTACTACCAACTAAAGGAAGAGATATATGCAAAAAGTATGCAATTATCTACATTCTGAAGAGCCTTCAACTATGGAAAAGAGGCTGGAATCATTAGCAGTGGCACTGATGGTGCACTAAGGTTGACGAGAAGGGCTAGGCCCTCCTATGTTTTTAATATTTAAAGAAAATGTTTGATAGGTTTAGAAAGTAGGTGAACATCCCTCCAAAAGGTTCACCAATATTCTAAGCAAGTAATTCATCAAAAAATTAGAACAACCGCACAAATCCCTTGTGATTACTCCTGCAGAAGACATTTATCCTCTAAGGCCACTCGTAAATCATAAAAATCAGCTTACGACTCACCATGTTCATCCACAACAAATACACAGCTAGAGGTGGCAATTTTTGCCAATCCTACCTAACTTACCATTGATACACATTAAATTTATTAAAACTAAATTCCTGCCTGGTGTAAAAGTATTCACTCTGATAATGCCCTCTACTCAACCTTTAACAACCCTTTTTATTCCTTCCTTCATATCAGGCTGAAGCATATGACTGTTTAAATATGTGATCATACTCATTCATGAGGCTTTTGCTGCTGGAGAAATGCACAAGTGTAACAATCACCTGTCTAAGGTGTAAAATGGATTGCATCCCAATATCAAGGAAGGTCAGCAATTTGTTCAATTGTTACCTGATAAAAACCATGTAACAGCTTTTTATTTATAATGGTGCATGCTCTAGCGACAGTCAAGCAAGCCTGTGGGTCTATATTATATGAGAAAGTACAACTGTCAACCACACTCCACAATCTACTATTCCTTAGTCCTTACCAGCATTGCTGAATAGGTAAATATAGAAAATGGGGATATCAGAAATTCCTCAATGTTACTAATTTATGTATACAAAAAACCATAACGCAGGTTTAAAGATTTAAAATGACACATTAATTTAATTTGAACTTGAAAGAGAGATAGAGAGATAACTTACATATATGGTGAATACAACAGCAACAGCTGTGACTGATATTCCCAAGTGATCAGAAAAATCATCCATTAGTTTTCTGCCAACAAAGATGCAGAAAACTGCAACTGGAGCAACTATCAGGAATATAGTCAGTGCAAGCGATCTTACATCTGGTCCAAATACAAACCTCCCCTGAAGGAAAAATATCTGCAGGAGAACATATAAAATTAATTTCTCAAAAAAAAAAAAAAAAAAAAAAAACCACTGTAATAGATGTACTGACCCCCACAACTAACATTAATTTATAGCATGCCTTCAAATTTCTGCTGCCTAGGCTCAATTAAATTCCTAGAAAGAACCTTAATCACTGAACTATACACCTTAGGGAATTGGGACAGACCCCAATTCTGATGGTTTTTCCTTGTGGCAATCAACCAAGACCAACAAATATCACTCTACAAATACAATATTGCAATTGCTAAGAAACACAAAACAGAGTTAAGGAATTTCAAAGCTCTCACATTTTATAAATATCATCAAGCCAATCAATTCTTAGTAACTTCATGAAGCAATCCCTTTTCGCTCCTTTACTTCCCTTTTCAAGAAAAAAGTTTTATTTTAAAGTTTTGCCAAGTCAACAATGCATCGTTTGCAGTCTTGCATTTTGAAAAGCACTATAATACATTACCAAACAAAATAAAAAGCAAATGCCACAGAAAACAAAATGAGAAGTACAAACGCGAATAAAACAGAAGGAAATGACTTCATTCGGTTGCAAGACAAAAAATTTACAAGATGCTAACCACCAGAAAAGTACAAAATCAATGTCAAAATTCAAGCCCCAAGAAAAATAGATTGTTAACAACAAGTTTATAGCTATGTCCATATCAATTAAAGCTGACTGCTAGCTAGTTCAGAAAAGTATGAATAGCTCCTCCACACAATATATTAACTTGTAAAAGTAGCTTACACTGATAAAAAAATCCTAACCTACTTCAGCTTCAATGGCAGATTTTTAAACCCAATACTTCATGTTAACTTTACCGGATTAAGAAGTATGTGAATACCATAAATAAAAGTGAGTAAGTACAAACATACTTGTTCAACTTCAAATTCATTCTAACATACAATTAGTAAACTTCAATTCAATTGAATTAAGCAATCAAATAAGAATATTAACACTTAATAAAACGATTCCACCAATTAAAATTGTTCCATTAAAAGTTGTGACTGGGGAACAGAAGGACTTACATTACTGCCTTTCCACGTTTGATAGACCCGTAAATCACCCGAACCGCCGCCAGCTGATCCCAGATCGGATCGCTGGGGTGGCGGAACCACGTACATTTCTCAATATACAAGAACCTATCTCCTTCTGTCTCTGTTTATGTATATCAGCTTATAGAAGATCCTTTACAAACCCTAAAGAACAGAAGAAACATCTAAGAGGAGACAAACTAGTGAGCTTGAAGAGCTCTCAGGTATAATATTTAGGGTTCATGAGATTCCGGCGAGCTGGGATCGGTGGTGCGTGGTGGTGGGTTTGTGAGCTGTTTCGTTTTTTGGTTTAACAGACAGAGTGAGTGGATTGGGTGTATCTGGCTTTACAGGAATGGAGAATGGGTGAGGTGGCGAGATATGATTGGAAGATGTAAGCTAGGATGGACCGGGTTTGGTTGGTTTTTAACCCAACATAGAAACAAAGAAATGTGATTTTTGTGTATCTTACTTAATTGATTGATTGATGGTTTTACTGTGAGTTCGCAACACCTGAATACTGACCTGTCTGTTATCTCTGACGGAATTTACATTAATATATTAAAATTTTGGCCCATCTCTATTTATTTTTCAATTACCTTCTTTCTTTTTCTCTAATTATAAAATGAGTTACTAACAGCCCCGTGCATGGGCCAACCATAAACAGTTTCTTCTTTTTTTTCCCTCAAATCAACATATTTATAATAATACGCCGGGAAAAATATGAATAAAAATAAAAATAATAATTTTTAAAAATAATTTTTTTATCGACTTAATATGTAAGTAAAATACATAAATCATTATATATATATATATATATAAAGGAGGATCATAGTTATTTTCATGTGTGCTTATATAACATCTCCGTTAAAGAAAAAAAATTTATAAAATTTGAATATTTAATTTTTAATTGGCTAAAAAACATTTAGCTCTTACAATTAAATTGTATGAATTATAAATTAAAAAATTTAATTCCCTTATTTAAGATTATCTTTATTGTTTTCAAAATTATAAAATATAATTAATATTGTTTAATTATTATCTCTCACCTTCTTAATTATTATCTTATTAATATTCTAAAAAAAAAATATATATATATATATATATATATTAAAAAAATAATTTAGAGTATTAGATTATTAGTTATTAAAATAGTTGATTTTATTGTTTTTATTTTTGTTTTAAAAATGATAATTATTATTAATATTTATTTTTTTTTTACACTTACTTTATAATTTAAACAAAATAAAATATCACGCCTTGGCGCAAAGTGAGTTCTAGAAAACACATTTAGCCAACGAATTCTCTTCGTGGCAAAGGCACCGAAAAGGTCCCAAGCTTACTCCCTGTCCAGCTCTCCCGCTTCCTTAGTTAATTAACTTGTAATTCCTGCGCACTTGGGATAAAATTTTAGTAATGTTCGTTGCATTCCTATCGCCTAATTGTCTATATATATATATATATTTATTATAATATATAAAATATATATATTTTATTACAGAATAAGTATTTTATAAAAAATTCAAAATTCAAAATTACTTATAATAGTTCCCCAGTCTATTATTTGTTATTTATTTTTGATTTTTTCAAAAACAATTCAGGATATTCTTTTAGATTATATTATAATTTTTGTAATTATTCATGCATAATATGAGAGTTTAGAGATTAATTATCTTTTAAAATTTATATACAGTAAATTAAAAGTTTTTTGAAAATAATAATTACTCAAATAATATATAAATATTTTGCGTGTGAAGCACCTCTAACAACTAGGATAGTATAATGCCATTAGTTGTTTATATTAGTAAAATATGAAAAATTAATATTAATTATTTTCTCCATCTCAAAGATATAGTCCATTTTTCTTTTTTGATTTGTTTCAAAATATATTATACTTTCTTTTTTTGTTAGTTAATCCTTAAATTGTTTATTATACTTTTATTAAAATTTATCTCATTTTTAATAATTCTCATTAATTCTTACTTATTATTTAAATATAATAATTGTCCATAGGCATAAATGAAAAATTATATGAATAAAATTATCCTTTAACTATGTTTTTTAATTTGTGTGAAAATAAAAAGTGAATTATACCATTATTCATATTTTGGTTTTTTTTATTTTTGCTAAAGTTTATGAGCATATAATTAATTTATGATTGTTTTTTTAGAGAAAAAAAAATCTTTCTATGTATTATATAGTTTGTTAATATAACATGTTATATCATAATTTTATATTATATATATATATATATATATATATATATATATATATATATATATATATATATATTTATAGAGAGTTTTTTCTTCTAATTTTTATCAAATAATAAATCTTATAATAATTTTTAATAAATAATAATAAATTGTATATACTCTTTATAGGATAAGTACTCATAAAAATAATTATAACAAATGAAATTAAAAAATTATTAAAAATAATAATTAACTATATTATATTCTGACTATATTTAGTGTGTATCTTAGAAAACCAATCCAAGTTATATTACGGTTTTTTTCGCCAAAAAAAAAAACCCTTCATTTTTCGAACCACTAAAATTGAAATTCCTATTTTTTTTACCATATTTAAAATTTAATCTTATTTGGTATATAATGTAATTTTTTAGTTTATCCAATATAATTTAATTTTAAATAGAAAATAAATATAATCAAATCAAATTATTTTTATTTTTTTAATTAATAAAATTAAAATTTTTAAAGGTATTATATTCTTACCATATTTAGATTATGTTTGAGAATAATTTTTTAAGTAGTTTTTTAACGTCTTAATAAGTTAAAACGAGAATTGCTATTTTTTATAGTATTTGATAACATTATGTTTAACCTAATTTTAAGGGTTAACGTTTTATAAAAATTCAATCTATGTAACGTTTAACAACTTTTAATGTTGTATGAAAAATTACTAAAACAGCTAACGGTTGTTAAAACAACTAACAACTAATAGAATAATTAATTTTACCGAACAGAGTTTTTGTATATATCTTATATGATATATAATATAGTTTCTTATTTTATCTAATAGAATTTAGATTTAAATATAAATTAATAAGAACAATAAAAATTAAATTATCTTTATTTTTTCAATCAAATAAATTAAAATATTTAATAATATTTTTATCAATCCATAAATTTATTATGGACATTTTGAAAATTCTAATATTTTCTCACTTGTTTTCACTTTTACATATGTAGTTTTCTTAAATGTGCATTGCACGTTGTTTATACCGTTCATTTTTACTCCTTGCAAGTAAATATAATTTAATTTATATAAGTAATTTTCTACTTTTTTTTTTGGAATTATAATATTATGAACTATTAAAAATTTAAAAGCATTCACAAATAGAAAAAAATTCCTAAAATAATAAAAATAAAAAGTTCAATAACTAAATAACTTGTTAAGAAAAAACATATTTACAATAAAAAAAATTTAATAATTAAATAACTTATTATGAATAAAATATATTTGTAATAATAGAATATTATAATTTGACAATTAAAATTTCCAAACAAATATGAACTTTCATATATAATATAATCAATAAATTTAAATTTAATTAATTTATTTTTCATATATAATATAATAGTATAAACTTTCTATATTACGAAAATATGAGAAATCGATATTATTATTCTTTTGAAAAAAAAGAAAATCTTCCAATATATATATATATATATATTACAAGTGAGTTTTATTTTCTATTTTATGTAAAAAGTAAATTTTATAATATATTTCTTAATAATTAATAATAAATTATATTTATTTATAAAATAAATTACATTTATAAAATAATTATAACCAATCAAATTAAAAATTTATTAAAAATAATGATTAAACATATTATATTCTTGCCATATTTCATATGTATCTTATGTAGTGTATATAATCGATCAAAACTAGATTACTTTTATTTTTTCAATCAATAAAATTAATATTCTTAATAATATTATATTCTTATCATATTTAATATATTAAATTTTTTAGTTTTATCCAATAAAATTTAAATTTAAATAGAAAATTAATAGAACAAATCAAATTCAAAATACTTTCATTTTTCCCTCAATAAAATAAAATCATTAAAATATTATATTTTTATCATATTTAATATATAATTTATATAATCTACAATATAAATTTTTTATTTTATCCAATAGAACTTAGATTTAAATAGAAAATTAATATAATTAATTAAAATTAAATTACATTTATTTTTCTACCAATAGGGAATGACTTAATGCATAAATTTATTGAAATGATAGAGTAAAAAATTCATGCATTAGGCCAAATTAAAATCTTTAATGATAATTTTATTAATTTATAAACTTAATATGAGCATTTTTGACAATCCCAATATTTTCCATCTATTTCCACTTATATGTAAAATTATAAATATAAACTATTCATAAATAAAATTAAACTTATTAAATACTTCAACATGTAAACTTATAAAATTATATCAATTAAAATAATTAAAAAATTAAAAAATTAAAAATTAAAAATTAAAAATTATACTAATCATACATCGAATGGATATTTTTATATATAAATGTAAGAAATTATTATTGTTATTATAGAGAATGAGATGATGTTATCAAATTTTGTAATTTAAAAAATATAATAGATACCTATTGCGATAAATTTTTTTCCTTAAATCACGAGGGTGAAATTATGCGTTTCATCTTTAAATCTGGCTAGCCAGTATACACAATGATGACCATTCCTTGGTATTCACTGCCATAATGCACGCACTTGGAAGCAATAAAAAATGAGCAAAATACACTTTGGAGTTAGCAAATTCAGGTGTGTTTCTAACTTTTCTATGCAACAAATAACTAAACTAAAACCTAATTCAATAATTAATTCACATCTTTTTTTTTTTTCTGTAAATGATCTTCCCCTATTCTTTCAACGGCCTTTCCAAAAACTTGAAAAACTTGATTTTACCAAACTCTCCATTTGGATCCGGATCTCAACGATGAATTTAATCGATAGATAAAAATCTGTCTACGTTCAGTGAATATTTTCATTCTTGTCATAAATTAATCAATAAAGAGTTCTTTAAAATTATTTTTATTTTATTATTTTTTTTCTAATGAATAATTATAAATATATTTGTTTTAATTAAAGATTTAATTTCGATTAATTTCAACATGAGTGAAACTATACACGGTATGTAAATAAATCTTTTTCTAAATTGAATGAGATGTCTTCTATGAGAGAAATTTTCATATCTCCATAAATTCAAACTCAGGATCCTCAAAAGTTTATATTAAAAATAAAAGAAAGATTTAAGATTATTATGTTATATAATCCATAACATTATTTCGACTGAATGGCCTAAAATAATAATGAACAACTAAAGAGTGAATAATTTTTAATAGAGTCAATTGAGCATAACTTGTGATGAGCCCATGTAATGCTAATATTGTAGAAGATAATAATAAGTAGATAAACAAGTAGTTGTGGTTATTGTCAAAATAAATTTCTGACAATTAATATAAATATGAATATCATTAAAAATTTTATATCGACTATATATAATAAATTCATAAAAGATAAGGGTGATAAATTAATTAATTATTTAATTAATATTAACTTTTTAAGCCCAATAAGCCGATATTATATATTTTCACTGCATCAAGTTTAACATTTGTGAGATTAAGATTGATGTTGAAAACGTAGATCATGTATTGTTAACTTACTCTTTTGTTACAAGAATATGGGATGGTCTTTTGAATTAGTGGGGTGTTGTATCTGTTCTTCTAATTTAAAGACTTTCATGAAGCTTGGAATGTGATTTTTTACATAGTTTTATGGACGATTTGATTGACTCGTAATAGGTTGATTTTTTCATATGAGAGACATACACTACATCATATTGTCGACATGATAAAATTCAGATATTTTGAATTGATCAAAACAAAGTATCCCTCTTTATCTCTCATTTTCAGTGATTTGTGTTTGTTCCTTTTATTAGCTTGTAATAATAGATTGAACTTTAGTAGGCTGCTTGTAGAATCGGGCATAGTATTTGAAAAAATCCCACAACATAATTAATTAAATTCAATATAGACGATAGCAAGAGGCAAGTCGGGTCCTGCAGGCATAGGGTAAGTGTTGCGAAACTCTCAAGGGATGATAATTTGTATTTTTTTTAAATATGTTGGCATTTTAGATTCTAATGAAGTAGAATTGCTAGCCATTTTTAATGCAATTTAGATTTTTTGGGAATCAGATTACAAGCTACAAAACTTGGTAATTGAATTAGATTGAAGAAATGCTTTGTGTTGGATTCTTCAAAAGCAGAAACGTCCCTGAAAGTGGTGAAAAAATTTTAATAAGTTTAATTTGACCATTGCTTAGATGAGTCATATTGAGTTCAGGTATATTTGTAGAAATAATAATAATTTCGCAGTCTGCTTAGCAAAAAAAGGTATTAAAACTGAAGTCCTTTTTTTGGCTTGGATATAATAAGAGTTGTGATATTTGTATGTTTCTTTTGTAATTTATCATCTCTTATATCAAGAAAATATTTATTATGTCTAATTTGTACTGTCTGTATGGAGTTCTTGGTAATCAAGTTGTTTTTTTTTTTTTTCACTTATCAAACTTAAGTTTAGGCTTGAGTGTATAGGGGAAGCTTGTTGTTTCGGGTTTAGTTTTCTTGAGTTTGATAAAATTTTTCTGATTTTATAATTTAATAAAATAAAAAATTATTTGCCGATAAAAAAAAAATTTAACATTTTCTTTCTAATATCTCATAAAAAATTATAAATATATGCTATTATTTTTTGAATACCCCATCATATATCTCTTTTTTCTTATAAAGAAACTTTTGCATGTAATTACAGTGTCATCCTTCCCATGTTGGTATATTTTATCAAATATTAGCTCGGCAATGTGAAAATTTTTTGTTAATTTCATGCTTCATAAATTCATTAGTGTAGTAATAACCAGATAAGAAAGTATCATTTTTATAGATAAAGAATAACGCTGTTGGTTCCATGGTGTAGTGATTATAGCACTCTGGACTGAATCCAGCGACCTATGTTCGACTCCCTGTAGGACTTTTCATTTTTAATTATATTTGTTACTTCCATTTTTTCAGCCCAACTCAAAAGTAGTTACTTACACGTGAATGGGGGCTGACGCAAAGGCCATACAATACAGCCTAATCCCAGCTGAATACATGAAGTTTAACACATCTTTTAATACTAATATCAATAATTTCCTTCCATGAGTTCTTCAATAATTGCTATTTTTCTTTAATCACGTAACTTAGAGCTCCTTTGGCTCAAATATTCTCGGAAAATAATTAGCACTAACCGCGTTCTTATATTGTAAAACTATAATTTTTGAAGAGATTTGATTAGAGTAACAATATACTAAATGCTATTTTTATTAAAAACTGAAAAGGTGATCAATTCTGAGTACATGATGTTGATCAAAACGTCCCCAAATGTTTGGATCCGCATTGTTCTTTTGCTATAAAAATATGAACATAAACAAATCAAGACCTTAACCACCCTACCAATTTCCAGACAATGGCCAGCTATTGAACAACCTGCTAACATTAGAGCCAGCACAAGAGTCCCATTAATTGTATCCAATACTATGTTTATTTGTTCTTTAATCTATTTGTCTGAAGTACTCTAGTTGATATACCTGCTGTTGCTATTGTTTTCTCTTATCTCTCCAACTCTCACCCCACAATTTTGCTTCTGCAACTGCTCGGTCTCTATCTAAATCCTTTTCCAAAACGGCTTCTGCTACACTTGGAGAGAGATTAATCTCAGGCCATGACTTATTCGCCTTTTCCTTATCCTGTTCATATTTTTGCGACACCAAATATTCCATTGCTGATACTAATTCAGTCGATGAAGGGCGTAAATTTGCATTCTCATTCAGACAAATTGATGCTACCTCTATTGCCTTGTTTAATAAAGACATTGAAAATTGACGTCTTAGCAATGGATCTACTAATCTTACGTAATTTCCGCGGTCTTTCATCAATGGAAGTGCCTGCACAAACGCAAAAGAATATTTATATGTAACTGAAATGCCGAAAGCTAAAATTTCTAGTTATTAGTGGATAATCATAGCAGTTATATATCAGTAGCAGCAGTCAGCAAAGGCCAAATGCTAATGACTACTGCTAATTGTTATCCACCAACAACAATCTTTATCAGTTATTATAATTTCATAACAGCAATGTGATAGATAGATATTATACCCAATGAATTAGGTGCATTTGACGACCTTCGATTTCATCTACTGCCTTTTTTCCCGTCACCAACTCTAACAAAACAACTCCAAAACTATAAATGTCAGTTTTCATAGTTAATCTTCCAGTAGATGCATATTCAGGAGCACAGTAACCATATGTACCCATGACTCTTGTGGAGACATGAGATTTATCCCCTATTGGACCGAATTTCGCAAGTCCAAAATCTGAAAGTTTCGGGTGGAAACCTTCATCTAATAATATGTTTGAGGCTTTTAAGTCTCTGTATATCACTGGAGGACTTGCATTATGTAGATAATCTAATCCTTTTGCTGCCCCCGCAGCTATCTTCATTCTTGTATTCCAGTTAAGAGGCTCCATATCAGGTGTAACATCTGCATAAATCCCATCAGATTATCCAATCAGGTACAACATTTTCAACTCTATACCAAACAGACAATCATCCTGTAATATCATTTGACAATACAAACACTAAATATATGGAATTCATTTTAAAACCAAATTTTAATGAACTCTAATTAACATTTTCGTCTTTCAATATGGTACTTGTCTCCTTAGTAACTCAAACATATATAATTTAAATATGCAACCAGACAGAGAAATTGAAAGTAGTACCAAAAAGATGATCTTCCAAAGATCCTAAGGGCAGGTGTTCATAAACAAGAAGGCGTTGTTCCCCTTCAGCACAAAAACCAATCAAATTAACAAGATTAGGATGATGCATAAGAGTGAGCATTAGAACTTCCACTAGGAACTCCTTTTCTCCTTGCAAACCTTCAAGATCTAATTGTTTAACAGCTACGACCTGTTAATTAATTATCATATTGCAGTTCTTAATCCATCAATTCACTCGAAAACATCTAATTATAGGCATAATTGTAAACTGCTTTTACTTACCTGATTACTGCTTTCTAATCTCCCTTTATAAACAGCACCAAACCCACCTCTGCCAAGAAAAGATTCTTCTGAAAAATTATTTGTTGCAATTGCAAGCTCTTTATATGTAAATGTTGGAGCCGTATTGGAAGATCTATTCCTAGTTACGGGATTTAATGCTTCAAGCCTCGTATTCGATTTCACTTTTGATACTGGTTCTGTATTTGCTATTAACACATAACAACATATTAATTCTTACACGAAATCACTAAGTAAAAGAAAAATTATATCATAATCATCCTGGAGTAGTCTTCGGCAGACCGCAAATTACATCATAAACTCATAACTTCTCACATTTCAATGTTGTAAACTATGTAAAATTTATTCTATACAAAGAATTTGAATAGCTAAGGTTAATTTATGTAAAGCACCCCTTCATCAACAAGAAGTAATGCCTGCATGCTTCTAGCTTAGGATAGTCAGGATTCAAAATGACTATCCAATCGGAAACAAAACCCCAATAAAAATATGTAACACACCGAAGTAGAATTAACGATATATGAAAAAAAAGAATAACACATTTATGCATCGCAAATGCTTAATTAACACTAGCAAGAGTCGATATCTATAATCAAGATTCACACAAACTGATCAACGACTCCAAAACCAAAAGAATAAGAAGACTAATGTGGACTAAAACCTAAAACCTTACCTGAACCATTAAAACACAAGTTTCTAGAACCTGCACCAAGGAAAACATTGACCCCAGAAAAAGCCATGAACAAAAAATGTAATTTGTTTAATTCATTGTAGACGCACAAATACACACATACATGAAAAGAGAGAATGGCTATAACATATATCAACAATTAAATAAATGAAGAAAAAAAAACTCACCGTAAGATTGCTGTTCTTCATTGTTAGTTTCACGCTTGAACCTTTTCCTATCCAACAAACCAAAACAAGGGCAACAACCCATTTCCAGAAACAAAGAAAATCTAGTAAAACGGGGAATTTATATTTTTGTGATCAGAATATTTATACAAATATAGATAAAAACATGAAAAGAAAAAGTTTGAGAAAAGATCGTTTGGTTTCTTAGAGAGTGCAGTTGATAGCTAATAAACCCTAAAGAGAAGGGGAAAAGATGATGAGGAGGAAAAAGAAAAAAGAAAAAAAAAATTATTAACAAGATGAGGAGAAAGGGATAAGGAGAGAGTTTTAGGAATAGGGTTTTCTAGCTACTTAGGTTACAATATTTCATCAAAGGTCGTCTCTTTCAAAAACTGTTTCCTTAGAAATGAAACCCAAAAGAAAATCTTCGTCACAGACACTTTCATTTCATACATAATATAATAGAATCTAAAGCTTTTGTCCTTTACATTTCGTACATGACGATGACGTGACCTCTCGCTTTTTGGATTTTGTTTTTAAACTTTTTGTCTTTGTGCGCTCAATTGTTTTGAATTAGATTTTTCTTTACTGGGGTTTTGGATTCTAATACCAAAAGATTAAGGAAAAATTATATCTCTATCTCTATATTTTGATATAATTATTTTAATGGAATTATTAAAATAACTATTTACCGTGAAGAGACTAAGTGGTAAATAGGGTTAAATCTCATGACTAAAAAGTGTTTCACCCTTGTAATTATAATGTATAAGGTGATAAGTAAATTTATTTACAAATTAAATCAAAATTATTTTGACTTTTTGAAACTAGCTTGGTTGACCTTATTTAAAATAAATAAAAGCTTATTGAATTAATAATTCTCAACACAAGTTGATAACAATTTAAAATTAAAATTTTAAATTTTGAAAATTGAAAATTTGAGTCTTATCATCTTAGTTGATATAAAGATGGAAATTACTTGAATTAACTTTTTTGAATTTTTAATGTTGATGTGTTAAGATTTCCTTATCTTGAGTGCTATTTCCTTTCAAAAATTGAAAAAAATATTTGCTTATATCAAGAAATATAATCTTTTAAGTTCCCTGTTTTACTTGAACTTAGTGTAAATTTCTTATTAGGGCCATTATTATTATTATCATCATCATTAATTAATTTTATAAATTTGACTGTATTAAAATTTAAATTTTAATTAGTTACAAAAATAATATAAAATGAGTTATTTAATTAATATAAGGAAACAATTAAGTAAAAAATATAGTTTAACTACAGTATTAATTTATATTTATGCTAACAAACTCTTAGCTAAGACATATTTAATAAATTATATTATTTAATGAACTTTTTTCGTTCACCAGCCACGACAGTCTTCACAAAATTCAATTAGTTGAGGTCCGACACTTTAAAATTTACACCTGAGTAAGAGTTTTTCTCTCTCTAATAAAAAAAAAAAAGAGTTAAATATCACGGATCGTTAATTAATATTATCAAATGGCAGAAGTGATTTGGTCAAACGTCGACGACTAAATAATTAATTTCCGTATTGATATTGAAATGCAACTGCTGATTGTGTCATTATAGGGTGCGTTTATTCTGACTTGGCAGCTGACATGGCAACAGAGCAAGCCACGCTAATGTTTCAACTCAGCTTCTCTCCTGAAAATCCCAAATAGCCGTTTTCTTCATCTCCAAAAATGACCAAAAAATCCACCGAACGAAGAAGCTCTTCCGGATCTCTTGCCAGCTTCAAATTCAAAATTTCAAGAAAAGCTCTTAGCTACTAAACAGAGAGAAGAACAGGAAAAGAATAATGAGGTATTACCGTGGATCCAGGGGGAGAAGAGTACTATCTCTGCACTGGTTCCTTGTCGCGATTGCTGTTTTTGCTGGCGTTGGCTTATTAGTTCTTACACTGAGATCCATTGATCCAAATCCTAACAGCGCCTATTATCAGCTCTCAAAATTAAACAAATATGATGATCGAGGAGGACGAGGTGGTCGAGATTCAAGCTCTGGCTCTCTCGATGGTGTCGTTTTAGATGAAACGGAGGTTCATAGGGAGAGAAATGGAGGTTCAAAATCCTGCGCTACGGTTGATGAAATGGGCGAGAGTTTCAAGGGAAGCGTCTGGAAGGAGAGCCTACGAGTTAGAAGAATCATCCAGGAGCACTTCGCTGTTAACGGTAATTTTTATTTTTTGTTTTTGTTTAATTTATTTAAATTGCTCGATTTTGTTTGGTTGTCGAGAAGATGTACGAATTCATATAAGTTAAGATTTAAAATTTGGATATCTGTTATAGATAAGGATTTAGCAATCTATAGTTCACTTGATTATAAAATGCTTTTTCAGTCTTATTTTGAACATTATTTTCGATTTACAAATTGGTCAAAGAGAAGGATATGTTGATGTTAAGGAAATCTTTCATAGGTTTTTAGTTGCAGGTTCAATAACAATGGTATCTGGTAAAATTAAAGCTTGGAAATTGGAAAACTGAAACTGAGTAAAACATTGCATTGTTATATAGCGACAGTCAGTCGCCCAGAATCTATAGTTTATATTTTATTACATAGTGTTTGATACAATTGAATATGGAATTTTATTCATTGGCATTTGAATTTCATAAAAAAGATTCATTTGCAGACCAATTTTCACGTTTGGATTAAATCTAGAAATTCATTCTGAATATGTTAGTTTAGTTTGGAGTTCAATTGCAAAATCTGTCAATTATGGTAGACTTTGACTGAAATGTAGCGAATTTGATAGAACCAAAAATTTAGAATTACCAAACTAGAATTTCAAAGTTATATTACAGGTAACTGATTATAATACATATTTGCTAGTACTCCATTACCATTTTGGAGCATTAGATGAAAATTTTCATGTGAAAAATACTGGAGATCTTGGTTTTTACATCTGATTTATGAATCTTCATTTGGACCTACATGCATTGCTTGCATTCCAGTAAGAAAGGAAAAGAAAAATTGAAAACTGTTCTACCGACATTACTGATAGCCATGAACTTTTTGTGGGTGTTCATGGAAAAGTTATTTCCATTCAGTGAATGTTTATGGGGGATGGGACTACATGTTTGGCTTTGTTTCAGGTGCTTCGAGAATCAGACATCTTCCTCCAGAACAATTTTGCAAGCATGGTTTTGTCGTAGGGAAGGCATCAGAAGCAGGTTTTGGCAATGAAATGTACAAGATCTTAAATGCTGCAGCACTGAGTATAATGTTGAACCGGTCCCTGATCATTTGGCAGACCAGGCATATTGGTTCTTTCTCAAGCCTTCCAGTTTTCTGTTACCTTTTTGCACGTTAGATGAGCTCAAGATGTAACATTGGTAGTTTACTTTTTGGTTAACTAAAAGGGCCTCAGAAACAATCCACATTGAATCTGAATCTGTTAAGAATATGAGCATAGGATCAAGTCACAGATAACAAGTCACAGGTTACAGGAAAGTCTATCTGATTCTTTTTGCTAACTAATTCAAGCCCTTCAAAGGGAACTTGAAAACTTTGGATCTCGTTAGAGAGAGCTCCAATCTTGTGTTTGAGAATATTCTAACTTGTTTCATTAATAGCAGTAAATACATTTTTGAATAGAAGATACAACGATAAACTAGAAAATTATAAAAACAGGAGGTTTAGTCTATTTAGGATTAGACTAGGATCTAGGATCCTATACTAATTAGGAACCTATGGTTTATTGAATCCTATTTAAATTAATAATCTAACTAATTTTAGGAATCCTATACTAATTAGAAATCCATGATAATTTAACTAATTAATATTTCAATAATTCCTGTACGTTTATAACTGAACACTCTCCAAAGTTGTGGTCCCCACAACAGAACCGAGCATTGCAGACATTTTGTCTTTTATTAGTACTGATTGTTGCTTCACTTTTATTTGTCAGGGGTAAGTATCCTTTTGGTGATTTTATTTCTTACTCCAATCATTCTTTCACCTTGAATGAAGTCAAGCATCTGTGGAGAAAAAATGGCTGTGTAGAAAACTATGGAAGGCATCTGGTTATGAGGATTGATGATTTTGAGAAGCCAGCAAAAACAAATGTCCTCTGTAGCAACTGGAGAAAATGGGAACAACCTATCATATGGTAAACTCAGAATTCTTCTGATATCTACATTACTCATTCTTGGTGTTATCTCTTATATTTAACTATACAGGCTTCAAAATACAACAGATGCTTTGGCCAGTCAATTTTTCTTGAAGAATGTATACCCTGAAATGAGAGTATCTGCTTCTAATTTATTTGGACAACCAGAACAACTACAATCACGGCCTAATGTTTTTGGGGAGCTCATGAGAGTTCTTATCTCCCCTTCAGAAGATGTTATAGAAGCAGTCAATTGGGTTCTCGGTGGTGGGGCAGATCCTGACATTTCATTGCACATGCGGATGCTTATGAACAGGTAATGTTACAAAATTGGTAGCAAATTCCATGCATATCTCGAAAAGATTATGGTTGCTAACATGCTTTTCTTTTGCGTCATCCTTTCATTTTCTGAGAGCTGAAAAAGAACACAAGATAGGAATTGAATGTAAACCTTTTAAGGGACAGTAAAAACAAAAAACTGAAACAAGACTGAGAAACTGCATCAAAACAAAACAAATGGGGCACATGCACTGATGTGGAGTTGTTGAAGAAAAGTTGAATCGCAATATTTATATAAAATATTTATAATTACTTCAGCTTATGAACGTAGAAATCCATCCCCAAAAGATAGGGTTGCACATATGCATATCCAGGGAGGCATTCTGATATATTCACATATACACGGAGAAATATGTTAGAAGATGTACTTAAGATGCCATATGATTTCTGAGTGCGCAAAAAAGCAAAAAAGCGTATGACTTGGACTGATTACTGATTAGTGATGCAGGTTCTTGCGTCTTTTTTTCACAGGTCTGTGAGAGCTACACAGGCAGCGTTGAACTGCATCCAAAAAGCCCTGCATAATTTACTCCAAATATCAAGACCTAAGGTGGTTTTAGTATCAGATACCCCAGCTCTCGTACAGAGTTTTCTTCCGCAACTAAGTGAATTTGCAGAGGTAATTTACTTGCTACCAGATCATTGCTGTTAATACAATGCTTTCTCATGCCATGCAAAAAATTATGTTCAATTGAGACCTTTATGGTTCACTCTTTAGGTTGATCTTTAATGCAAAGTTAGTTAGCAATACATGATTTTCTTCATAACTGCTGGTTGAGTTATTGTACATTCAAAATCAATTTTGAGTTGCATGCCAAAAAGAATCAAATTTAGTTAAATTTCAAAATCTAGATTGTAGGTTTGTTTATTGGATACTAAATCAGTTGCTCTTTACCAGGTTATTTGTTTTGATTATAAACATTTCGAAGGAAATGTCTCTCGAAATGTTAATGCATTACACAGCTTAGATTTTAGAGTGAAGGATTGGGGACCTGCACCAAGATGGGTTGCATTTGTAGAATTCTTTCTTGCATCACGTGCAAAAAACGTAGTTATTTCTGGTGCTCACAGACGTGTTGGAACTACCTATGCACAATTAATAGCAGCACTGGCTGCAGCTAACCACCTAGGTATTTATATACTCTTATTTTTGCACATTTCATGTGTATTTTAGTGAAACGCCCAGAAACAGTTAATAACTTTATTTATTTATTTGCAGGGGAAAACTCCACTGATTCAAATTTTTCGTTCTTAAGCAGTTTCCAAAGTAACTTGTTAAGGGATGGTTTAAAGTTGCAGATTGGTTGGGGGCATGTTTGGAATAGATTTGCTGGCCCTCTGAGCTGCCAGAATCAGTCCAACCAATGTGCTTTCACACCACTTCTCCCTCCTGCTTGGTGGGATGGTCTTTGGCAATCCCCAATTCCTCGGGATGTCCATAGGCTAATGCAATTCGGCATCAAACTCTCTGGTTTTGGCACAGTTGATGAGGATCATCTTCGATCGTTCTGTAGTTCAAAGAAAACTACACTGAAAAAGGTGTTGATTATATAAAACAGCAAAAGAAATTGGTTTTCGGAGAAAAAATCAAGATGGTCTACCGTCTCATGACCGGACATTAAGGTGAGAATACAGTGGATTATTAGCATTTCGAGATATTGAGAAGAGAGTGAAAAAAGAGAATCGAAAGTACTCCATCAGTTCTCTTACTTTGGAGAAAATTTCTATTTTGAGTGTTTATTTTATATAGAGAATTTTACTTTAAATAGAAATTTTGAAAAAAATGACAAAAAGAAACTCTAAAATGCCCTTCAATTGCTTTTATTTCAGTTCAATTAATAAGAATATCAACAAACAAAACATGGATAGGCAATTAACGAGCCATGAGTAATTATTTGCTACATTGATGAGCAATTCAGTGAAAATGTTTTCAAACTCTATAAATTTTAGCACGAATAAGAGTGTCGCACCGGGGGGCCATACATTTTAATTATTGCATCTTACTTACAAAAAAAATGTTTTTTGGTCCGAAGTTACACCTCATTAATTTGGATATAAATTTAAAATTTATCGAACAAATTGAATTGAAATTCTTTCATGGACTATGTTTATATGTGTTATATAAAAGTGTAGATATGAATATCATTATTTTTCTTGGTAAATATTCACAATACAGTCACACATTTGTATTGTTGTATCTTATTTCTAAAAATTAGAAATTGCTTTTAAATCGACATTGCACCAAATGATTTAATAAAAATAAATTTTAAAAGCAATTAATTAATATTATTAAATTACAATAATTTGGTCAAATTTCAGACGAATTAATTATTTTCTCCGATAATTACCGACAAAAACTTATTCATTAATAATCTATCACTAAATGTTGATTTTGATGGAGTAAAAAATATATGGCGGAATTTACATGTAATATATATTTTTTTTACATGAAACATACCTATATCTGTTTTTCATTGCTGCTTTACATACACAGCTAATAATATATAAATTAATTCAAAATATAATAAATAAGATCAAATTACACGTGCCGGTAAAAATCTTTTTTGCAAAATATGAAACATCAAGAGTTAGGGAAACAGCCTCCTTCAAGCATATTCTGGACATTACAGTTACGTGGAACATTTAACTGTCTTAATAGAAAAATCAAACTAAATTGATCCGAGTTAATTGAGTTGGTGTATGATATTTAAGTAATTTCAATTTTTCATTGTTGGTTCTTCGATATACTCGTTAAAAATTTGAAAAATTAAATCAAATCAATCCGAACTAAACCGATTTAATTTGCTTTATTTGTTCGAAATTTTGAAAAAAAAAAAGAAATTAGGCAAAAATTTCGTTAATTTAGATCATTAGGCGATAAATGAGGAGAAATAGAAACAAAGAAGGCACAAGACAAGACTGCCTCTCAACCTTATGAACAATCAAACATTCCCAACAAAAACCATCTGTCTTTCTTCCAAACGACAATTTCTGTCCGTACATTTCCTACAATCTCTCTCTCTCTCTCTCTCTCTCTCTCTCTCTCTCACCACTTACACCATGACCATTTCAATTCTCTAAAAAAAAAAAACAAAAACAAAAATTACACAAAAAAGAAAAAGAAAAAAAAAAAAAAAAAAAGCAAATAACACAAGTAATTCATTTCTCTCTCTCCCTCTCTCCCTCTTATCTCTTCGCATTTCTCTCACCACCATCGCTCTTCTTCAATCCCCACCTTCACTTCTATCCTAAAAAAAATAAATCTTCTTTTTTACAGTTTCACACACACATAACAACAATGGAAACTAATAACGACTCTGAAAAAAATCTCTCTCTTGAGAAACAACTATCTCTAAAAGAATCCACTAACCAAGAACAAGAACAAGAAGCCAAAATTGTTACTTATACTAAACCAAATGATATTCATCTTGAACCACCTAACAAAGAATCTGACTCTCCAAAGGTGAAACCAGAAGATCAAGAATCAGCAAAAGAAACTGACGTTAATCAAGAAAATCAAGAAGTTGATCAGAACATTGAAAAGGTTGAAGAGTCAACAACAGATAATCACCAAGAAGACTATTGTAATCTTGAATCTTTCTTTCAAGATATTGACCAGTTTCTTTCTGATTTGTCATCTTATAAGAAAGAAGAAAAAAAGGAAACCGACGTCATTGTCGCAGTGGTTGAAGGAGAGGAAGAAGACAGCAAAAAGAACGTTGTTCAAGTGGTTGAAGGAGAGGAAGAAGACAGAAAAAAGAACGTTGTCGCAGTGGTTGAAGGAGAGGAGGGAGACAGCAAAAAGAACGTTGTCGCAGTGGTTGAAGGAGAGGAAGAAAATAGCAAAAAGAACGATGATGATGACAAAAAAGGAGAGAACAATGAAAAGGTGCTTTCTGTAGATATTCCTGCAAATGAAAAGGTGCTTTCTGTAGATATTCCTGCATTTGTAGAGAAGTTCTTGGATAATTTTGCTGAAAGAATTGTAGAATATGAAACTGTCGACGAAGAGAAAGGGAAGTGGCGTCAAGTAGTAGAGGATGATTTGTCATTTCTTCGAGCTGTAAATCAAGTTGGGAAGCTGAAAAATTCTCTTGCTGAGTTTATTACAGATCCAAATAATCGCACATTGGTTAATCACATTGGCGCAATTCATCAACGTGCAATGTCTTACTTGGAGGATGAATTTAGAGTTCTTCTTGAAGGCTACAGAAGCAACAATGCGGCATTATTAGAACAGCAACAACAGGAAGAACAACAAGGAGCAGATCGAAGCACACTTCCAGATTCTGATGATCAAACGGATGATAACGTTAATGAATGCATAGTACAAGATGATAATTTTTTAGGGTACGCTGACGATATTGTTGCAAATTTGAACAGGATTGCCAATGAGATGATTACAGGAGGGTATGAATCAGAATGTTGTCAAGTCTATACAATCACAAGGAGGCGTGCATTCGATGAATGCTTAGACAGGATGGGATTTGAGAAGATAAGTATTGATGAAGTGCAAAAAATGCAATGGGAAGCATTAGAAAATGTCATTCCAGCTTGGATCAAGACGTTTAAGGGTTGTGCCAATATTTACTTCAGTAAAGAACGCGATCTTGCCGAAGCTGTTTTCTCTGACTGCCCTTCGATATCTTCTTGCCTTTTCAGCAATCTAGTTCGAGGAGTTATAATTCAGCTTCTTAATTTCACTGAGGGTATTGCAATGGTTAAACGTTCTGCGGAGAAGTTGTTTAAGTTTCTTGACATGTATGAAACTTTGCACGACAGTATTACTGCCATGGATGGTCTGCTCCCTGAAGAATGTGAAATTGAGCTTAAGACAGAATTGAACATGGCTAAAACTAGAATTGGAGAGACTGCAATTAGTCTTTTCTGTGAGTTGGAGAATTCTATTAAGTCAGATACCGGAAAAACTCCGGTGCCTGGCGGTGCAGTTCATCCCTTGACTCGTTACACGATGAACTATTTGAAATATGCATGTGAGTATATGGCAACACTTGAGCAAGTGTTCAAGTTACATTCGAAGATTGAAAGAGCTGATTCAACAAGCAGGTCAAATTTTGAAGGGGAGACTACTCAAGGATATAATCCTAATCCTCCACCAGAAAACCGATCTCCATTTTCAGTTCAGATGATGGCAGTGATGGATTTATTGGATTCAAATTTGGAAGCAAAGTCAAAGCTATATAAAGAAGTTGGATTAGGCTCCATTTTCATGATGAACAATGGACGCTACATATTACAAAAGATCAGAGGATCAGCAGAGATTCATCAAGTGGTGGGTGACACGTGGTGCCGAAAGAAGTCCTCAGATCTCAGGAATTATCATAAGAGTTATCAGAGAGATACATGGAGTAAGCTGTTGAGTTGTTTAGGGCAGGAGGGTTTGCAAGTGAATGGGAAAGTATCGAAGCCAGTGCTGAAAGAGAGGTTTAAGAACTTTAATTTGATGTTTGATGAAATACATAGGACTCAAAGCACGTGGGTAGTGAGCGATGAACAACTTCAATCTGAACTTAGGGTTTCTATAACAGCCGTGGTGATTCCCGCCTACCGGTCATTCTTGGGGAGGTTTTCGCAGTATTTGGACCCCGGAAGGCAATCGGAGAAGTACATAAAATATCAGGCTGAGGATATAGAGACTTGTCTGGACGAGTTTTTTGATGGAAGGAGGAGATAGTAAGAATATTACTAATAATAATAAGTCATGCATGAACAGAGATATACCTACGGCGTTCTTTTTTTTTTTTTTTTTTTTCCTTTTTTGTTGGAAATGATAATGCAAATTCTAATGTGCGCTTACTCATTTTCAATTTGGTGTAGATTAAAGCAATTAAAAATGGATTGATAATTTTTTTTTTTTAATCTATTGAAGTGGCTAAAGAATTTCCAAAATCATTTGAAGTTGGCTGGACTTGGAAAATATTCATCTTAAATGTAATTTGTTTCTTCTATTGTAATTTGTTTTGTGGACAACATATATATGATTCTAATTGTAACCCTTACAATATCTTAGGCCGGTTTCTTGACCATTTCAATAAATTATTTTGCAGACTTAGCTTCTTGATCTACAACTATCTTTGCTTTACAAATTTCAAATGTATCGAGCAATATTCATCTTATGTCTTACTTTCTGTTTGCTCAATGTGTCATATCAGAGAGATTCATCGTTACTCCAATGGAAAAATAAAACAGAGGCTGATGTTTGATAATTAGTAATAACAACATCTAAACCCTTTGCCAAATTGAACTTAATTTCTATATTAAATAAATAAAAACAAATTGTAGATCTTTCTGCAGCAAAACAAAAAGTCTCTGAAAGCTTGTTCCAAACAGCAGAACAGAAGAATTTAAAATAGACATGGTTTAAGTTTAACCTTTTGTAATCCTTAATTTGAAACTTCCACTTAAATGTTCAAAGTTGTTTGATCATCCCACATCCACATAAGGGTAATAGCGATGGAAAGACTGAAATTCTCTATTTCTGTCAACTTATTCTCAAATGAACAAGGACTGCACATAAAAATAAAATCATAAATAGATTTGTAATAAATTCAAAACGAAAGCAAACCTGAAGTCTATAATTATCACATATTCTCAATTCAACTGCAGTAAAGATATGAAAAAGATTAACAGAAACCTTGCAGTGAAAAAGATCTAACCTAGACATGTTACCTGTTCATGAGAGAGTAAATATCGTCTCATTTGGATCCCCTCTTCCTCTTCTTGAGGGCCAAATGTGCCCCTTGCTTTTTCCTCATCCTCTTCCTCTTTGGGAGAGACAAATACTTCATGGGTTTCAGCCTCATCATGGTTAGAGAGAACATCATGCACTTCCTCTTCCTCCTCCGCACAACATTGGATTCAACCTTATGCTTACCTGAGCTATGTGCTCTATCCTGATGAAAGTTAAATGGAGAACAAAACCACGCACATAGTTATGGTTGCCATGATACAGTAGTCGAACCCCACACTCCTGAACTCTGGGAGAAATTCCATTATTGTCATCATCTTCCATGAAAAATCCAAAGGATACCTCATTATAGTCAACCATCCTTTCTCCTTTGTCCCTTACTTTAAGATAAAAATCGCTATTATAGAATATGAGCACTTGGTTCCAGGAGGAAGTTGTGATATACTGATAGTTATACTCATAGAAGGATAACCCTGCATTTATAGGATAGCTTTCGCCACTTTTGCATTTGAATTGGCATTCCAATCTCATATATTTCTTAACGAAATTTCTTCCTCGTGTCATTTTACCAATGCGAAGAACAGCAGATAAAGCAAAACCCAAGAAGTTCTTGTACCAATTTGGAGGCAGTGGAAGAATGATTGAAAGCCTAATCTTTTGATGTTGAATCCAATTTGGAATGCTATCTCCTGGAAAAAATAATTGCGTACTGATTTTTTTCACCATTGTCAAAATCCTGCACCATAAATATAATTCAAAGTGTAGATTCATGCATCATGACTGAACAATCGGCTCCGCTTGCCTGGCTCTGTAGATTCATGTCCCATTTGTTGTAGCAAATCATGCATCATAACCTCATTATTGCCAGAAATATTGATTAAAGACCTATTCTCAAGAATTGTCGAGTCAATTAAAGTAGAGAAACCATCACATTACCAACACTCAAACAAAAATACATTATCTATTATTATATGTCACATCAACAAGATTAACTGCTTAAACTTCTCCATGTCACTGTGCTTTCACATAATTACACTGCGACTGTGCTCACACAAATTGTGTTAAAAATATTTACCGTCTTACTGCAAAATGACCCATTCGGGTGTTAGTTGTTGAACATTTTTCCCACCGAAATTGAAGTTTTTGAATTTGTTATTAAATATATAGGATGCTTACAAGTTATCTGCCCCAAATCTTACTTTTTCACTTGTAGAAATCTAAAATCATTTGCATCTTTCATTCTTTTTAATAAAAATTTTATTTTTATTAATTTAGTTTATGAGTGAGACTATAAAATGGATTTAGATGAACAAATCTCTTTATTTTATTTAAATTTAATTGCTGTCCATTTTTTTATTTCAATGTATCTAAAAAGAACTGATTTTTTTATTTTTAATGACAAGCAAAAAACGCCGTCGCTTGATTGGGTTTATTTTTTTCTCAGGGCCGGTCACTGGTCCAGTTACAGCCTGGAGCTCCGGCTTGAAACATATGGTTCACTGAACCAGCACCTCGCGCTTTCTCCTACTACATGCAAGGGTAAAATTGTAAATCCAAAGTTCACACGGTGGACACAAAGCCGAAACCGTCCTTCCCACATATGCAAAACCTGAAAGCCCCAAAGCTCAAAAATTTCAATACAACAAAACACAATCCCACCCTTCTCTCTCTTGCAGTATTTTCTTTTTCTTTTTTGGTCTTTCGAGCTTTCACAGCTTTCGGTCCAATTCGAGGAAGTACAATTCGTATGGTTACGGCAAGTTCCAGTTCCTTTTTCTGTTAATGCAAGTTACCCAAGTCCTCAATCGATGAAAAATTTGTGCCGGAGCAGCAGCGTTATCTTTATCCGCCGTTGATTCTCCGTCATCCCTCACCCGCATTCTTCTTATCAGGTTTCTTTCTTTTGTTCTCTTTTTGGACCCTTTGGCTGTTGCTGTCTTTCTTCTTCTTCTTCTTTTTCTTTTCTAATTTTCGCTGTCTTGTTTGGTTTCTAGTTTAATTACATAGGTAGGTTAACCATGCTCGTTTTAAGGGGTTATTTAGTATTATATTGAAGAAGCTGTTGGCTTTTTTTGTACTTCTAATGTGCTTTGCTTGTTAGAGACTTTTTTTCTTGAGAGTGAATTTTTGCTGTAACTTCAATGCTTAATAAAACTGGGAAAGGTAAAGAGTTTTAGCTTTTGGGGCTTTGTGCTTTTTAACAATCTGTGAAGTGATTTCAAATTTTTAGCATCGCTATTAATTAATTATATTTCAAACTTTATGTATCAATGTGAAGCCTAAATGGTGTCCAATGTGAAAGATGGAAGCTTTTTCTTAATATGCATAGTCAAAATCTGAAGCTTTTTTCTTCATCACTATGCTAAATGCAGCAATTTTGGTCCTCGTTTAATTTGGTGAGTTTAGTTTCGCCTATGACATCTGAAGTTTGGTTGGCAGATAAAATCACTCGATTAAAATCCTACCTAATCCTTATATTTTGTTATAGGCATGGCATATTCAAATTATATTAGCTATCCCTGATGCTGAGTTTCTTACTATCTAAACATTGCTGCAGTAATAAATTTTAAATGCATATATCATATTTCCTTTAATAATCTGAAACTAACCCTCTGTAAATTGTTGGGTTCTTTTGTGTTCTTGATATGTTGACGTTTCATCTTTTCTAAGGTGAAATAGACATGATGTTTTCTCAGTTGCCTTTTGGG
This sequence comes from Jatropha podagrica, assembly GCA_947857235.1. NCBI lineage: Eukaryota > Viridiplantae > Streptophyta > Magnoliopsida > Malpighiales > Euphorbiaceae > Jatropha > Jatropha podagrica. The sequence continues at coordinate 99,243 of CANUEP010007785.1, forward strand.
AACCAGAATCATCATAAACTAATTAATTTATGCCTAGAAAAGCTGCATTTCTAAAATATATGAACATTATAAATTTGTTACTACATAGATTCAGGATTTCAGCTTTCTATTTCCCTTGAGATTATTCATTATGCTTCAAATTGGATATCTACAGTCTATTTGGTTTTTAGAAGCATGATAAAATGTGAATTTTCTTTTAAATAGGCTCTATATCCACATCGAAATTTATAAATGCATTAGGCATCTTGAAATTCTGAGATTTCATTCACTATGGGTTGGGGGAAATGATCTCAAGTGTGCTAAACAGAAATATGCTTTTTGAAGAGGTTATTTGTAGAAGTTAGCACTGTGGAATGATATGTTCCTTGGAATAAACTTTGTTCTTTCTGGTTTTAGGTGATTTGATGGTATATTTTTTAATGCATAGCTATTTTCATATATTGCATTTTGATTTATTCTGCTGACCATCGATTCAAAATTAATTTTGTTATTTATTGTTTTCGTTTCTTTTCTTTATTTTCTTTTACTTAGGTTTCTGTGGTTTTAAAGATCTGCTTTGTGCATCATTTATTGGGAGAATCAATGGCAAGTTCATTTAATCCTCAGATTTTAGTGGAAAAGCTTGCCAAGCTCAATCATTCGCAAGCAAGCATAGAGAGTATCCTTTTGATAAGGACATTGGATGATATTTTTCTTCTTTATACTGTTAATTAGTGTCTAAGATAATTTTATTTGCAGTTTTTGTCATTGTAGATGGTCAGATGTCTATTCTCACAGTCTGATTGGTAACAAGCTGATTGATATCTTTAAAGAAAAAATGAGGGCTAGGATGCGTTGATAACTTAAAAAGGAAAAATGATGCGTTGCTACTGGGCTTTAGTGACGGACACTATGAACTTCTCCTTATAAAGTTTCTAAGATTAGAGCTGTGTTATTATGGTTTTGGAATCCTCCATGGTTTTAATGCTGTATTTTCCCTGTAGATTGGAGTTTTGTTTGAAGAATTTGTTTCATGGATACTATCTCAGTTTTCTTGCTTTTATTTTTCACCATTGATAGATGACAGTATATTTGGTATGTGCACACGTATTAGCCCTTCATTTTTTATCGTCTATAATGCACAACCTTCTTTAAAGTGTGATTCTTTTGTCGCTAAGTTGCTATCCTTAATGCACTAAGCTTTATCGCATTGGTGTATTTTCCATATGAATAAAGCAAAGCAAGTTGTTGAAACCTGGGCCAGACAATTTCATTGTTCTCCACGTGAGCAGAGATTAGCTTTTCTGTACCTTGCAAATGACATTTTGCAGAATAGCCGTCGAAAAGGAGCAGAGTTTGTTGGTGAGTTTTGGAAGGTTCTTCCAGATGCTCTTCGCGATGTTATTAATAGTGGGGATGAAGTTGGAAGAAATGCGGCCCTAAGGCTGGTAATTAATGCTTACTTTGCAATATTTAGTTTTATTGAATGAGGTTATTGTACCTACTTTTTTGCCATGTATCAAGATGTCCTAGGGAATAATCGAATTTAAGGGGTTTATGTTGCATCCAGTGTTATCAGAAGCTTACAATTCACAATTTAAATCATATAATTTCGTGCTAAACAATTCAAATCTTATGAGTGAATTGCAATTGAGCATGAATCGTCCTAGATTCGAGTTGATTCTCATGCCCAACGATTCTTTTACTCAATAAAGCAAGTAGAGAAGTCAATGCAGAGAAAGAAAAGCAAGAGAATATAGTGATATTAGAAGATAAAGATAATGATGAAGGGCTTGAATTTGGAAATGATAATGAATAAATATGGATTTGGATAGGAAATTTAATGGCTTGATAGTTTTTATTTGTTTTTTGGATTTAAAATTTTAACTTCATAGTTTGATGTTTTGTACTTGGACACTATACTAGTCATTAGGTTCCCTTTCATTTTGTGTTATACATGATTTGGAGTTGAAATTTATATAAATACATTATTTGCAATTAAAGTTTTAGTATCATTTGATAAAATTAATGCAAATGTATCCACAAGTGTATATGTATTTATTTTTAATTAATTTTGAAAAGTTTCTCGATTCTAAAAGTGAGAATTTTGATTCTCAATTTGATTCTCGAGTTGACAACTATGGTTGTATCTTTGTTTGTAAATAAGGCCAGGGTACATTGGGATTAAAGAAAAATAACCAATCTTACATTGAGCTCATTTAAATTACTACTTTTGAGTATGCTATGATGCAATTGCTATCTTATGTGTTCTATTTTACATGAAACTCATGGGAGCAAACAATTCTATCTTTAATGTTCAATGTTCATGATCACATGTGACATAGAGGTGCCATATAGCAAGAGCACTGTTAAATATAAATGCTGGGATTTGAATGTAATAAAGTGAAGAAAAGTGTGATAATTTTGCATTTTTAATGTTAAATATTATTTCAAACTGCATACATGCATGATTTAGATAATCATTCAATCTACCTTATAGCCTGTTTTGTAAGGGGATTTCAGCCTACCATTATATTATTTCTATGCAGGTGATTCACCAATCACCTGGAAATGGTAGGCAAAAAACGTGAGAAATGACTGTTATCTTATAAAATGCTCCTTTAGGTTATAAATCTCACTTAATCTCTTCAATCCTTTTCTTTTTTCCTTTTTCTGTTTTGGAAGTACATGTTATAAATTATTGTTTTTGTTGATTAAGTGATTTTGTTAATGGCCTTAAAAAATTCACGGCAGCAGCAGCTGATTTGGACCGTTTAAGTGTGTTTCGGTTTGATTTTACAACATGGTTTCTATTTCCATTATTGTTTCTGATTTTGTTATCTGAAGACCTTGCTTACATGACCGTTTGAATGCAATGACTGGATGCATGTTAACTCTTTATTATAAAAAAGTGTTCCCGTGGAAGTTGGTGCTATCCACGTTTGCTCTCTTTATCTTAACTTGACAACTATGGTTGTATCTTTGTTTGTAAATAAGGCTAGGGTACATTGGGATTAAAGAAAGATAACCAATCTTATATTGAGCTTATTTAAATTACTACTTTTGACTATGCTATTATGCAATTGCTATCTTATGTGTTCTATTTTACATAAAACTCATGAGAGCAAAAAAATTCTATCTTTAATGTTCAATGTTCATGATCACATGTGACATAGAGGTGCCATATACCAAGAGCACTGTTGTGCAAAGACATTAAATATAAATGCTTTAATTTGAATGTAATAAAGTGAAGAAAAGTGTGATAATTTTGCATTTTTTAATGTTAAATATTATTTCAAACTGCATACACGCGTGGTTTTGGATAATCACTCAATCTACCTTATAGCCTGTTTTGTAACGGGATTTCAGCCTACCATTATATTATTTCTATGCAGGCTATTCACCAATCACCTGGAAATGGTAGGCTAAAAAAACATCAGAAATGACTGTTATCTTATAAAATGCTCTTTTAGGTTATAAATTTCACTTAATATCTTCAAGCCTTTTCTTTTTCTTTTTCTTTTTTCTGTTTTGGAAGTACATGTTATGAATTATTGTTTTTGTTCATCAAGTGATTTTGTTGATGGTCTTAGAAAATTCACGGCAGCAGCTGCTGATTCGGACCGATTAAGTGTGTTTCAGTTTGATTTTACAACATGATTTCTATTTCCGTTATTGTTTCTGATTTTGTTATCTTAACACCTTGCTTACATGACTGTTTGAATGCAATAACTGGATGCATGTTAATGCTTTATCGTAAAAATCTGTTCCCTTGGTAGGTGGTGCTATCCACGTTTGTTCTCTTTATCTTAACTTGCCAAATATCTTGCAACTTATATTCAGTGTGTGCCCCCACCCTGGCCCTGTGTGTGACCGGTCGATGGTCTGTCTACCTGATAGTCCAAGCAGATGTTGTATCTTCATCTTAACTTCAAGAGCACCAAAATTACAAGTGTCATGGAATGACCGAAGATGTCTGGATGTGTTAATATTGATGCTGATTAGGGTAATTGTTAAACAAGATGGGTTATACAATTAAAGGACATCTGTGTGTCTTGATTTTCCAATCATGCATGATTCACAATTGGCTGTTCAACTTCTATATTTCAAGTTCCATCAAATTCATATTTTTATTACTTTATATAGCGGTCTTATGATTTTCCACATTTATACTCTACCCAAATGAAGTTATATTACTTGAAATTGCCAGGAGTTCTCAACCACAAATTATTTGCGGACGAGGACCGATTAACTCGCATCTTGTCCTCCATGTTATCCTCCAATACCAATGATAAGATATTTAAAATTCCAAGAAATCCTCTAATTCCTAGAAAGATAACACTGCTAAAAAATTCTCCAATTCAGCATCACTTGCCTGCAACAATTGTGCAGTAATTGCTAAATAATTGAAAGAGGGAGAAGGCGAATATATCCATCAAACTTCCCACCTTTAACTAAATTAAACATTTCATTTTGGTTTCAATCATCCATTACCTCATTACTATGATAATGTTTTTCACAGCATGATCTCATGATTCTGTTATTTGGTTCTTTAATGCTCTTGTGAAATTTGTTTATTTATTTGTTCTTGGAATTGCTGGGATAAATTTCTATCTTTGCAAGATATATAAACTCATAAGCTATATTTTAATATGTTTGATTGCAGGTGTCAACTTATTGAATCAATTGTGTAACAGTTGCCTGGCTTTACTTCTTATGATTGATTCTTGTATTGTTTTTTGAATGCAGATTGGCATATGGGAAGACAGAAAAGTTTTTGGTTCCCGTGGGCAAATTCTCAAGGAAGAGCTTGTGGGAAAGCACTCAGATAATAATAGAAATGGAAAGCATTTTGGCTTCAAAGTAGTAATTGAATTCTGATGAGTCAATTTTTGTTAGCAGTTGTACTTTTGTGTATGTTTTGAGAACTTCATTGATATGCTACTTTGTTTCATTCAAACAGAAGCAGCCTGCTGGAAGTACATTAGACAAAATAATTTCAGGTTATCAAGTTGTTCAAGGTGGTCAGTTGGATGAAGATGTTATATTAAGCAAATGTAGGAGTGCTATGAGCAGTCTTGAGAAAGCTGAGAAGGAAATTGGTGGCAATATTAATTCAGGTGAGTTGTCTGAAAAATTCATGATAACTGTATGTTTTACTGATATTTTAACTGTACATTTTTTTGTTTCTCAGTAATTAGACATTTGGCTACTAAAGATTACATGCTGAAAATTTAAGATCTGGGTCATTTTAGTTTTCAACTGTTTAAAGAAAATAGTTTACAGCTTGGCTACTAAATTTGTAAGTTGACTTCAAACTTGGAAGGAACATGAACACTATTGTTATACATTTTCTGTTGATCATTGGTAATTGTGCTTATAATGGTTAGAAGATGTAATGATGATAATCTTGGTGGTGGCAAGGAAAATATATGTGCTGGTGGTGATTTTGGTGTTTGGATGAATTTTTATTTGTGGTGGTGATGGTAGTGAATGATAGCCATGTTGGTAATGAAGATAATGGTGGTTGGGGTTGGGAGTAATAGGGGTTAGAGCCATACTAGGGACTGACGAATGTTCGAGTGATAGTTGTGGGGCACTGTTAATTTATATGAGTAACCGTAATAGATATAATGATGGGGATAGCATTGGTTATGACTGTAATGGCAACAAGAGAAGTGGTGTGATGGTAATGATAGTGCATAAAAATCTCGGGGGTGGATTCTTTTCATTTATTTGACACATCGAGTTACGTAAAAAAATAAATTGATTATTCAAAACCAAAGTGGTGTGTGTAATGCTATTCAACAAATAAAATTTAGCACTTAATAATTTTGAACTGTTACATTGTTTAACAGTACAGAGCCAAAAAAAATCACTTAAATATTATAAGTCAAAATTTCTGAAACTTGTACTTAATACAGGTCATTGGCCTCTTAAAGAACTTCACAATTTATAAAAATTTGATGACTTATATTATTCAGCACTTAAATCAGCTCTTAAATTTTCAGTATTTAGTTTTCACTTTTACTAAACTTACAGAAGTTTGAAAAGAAAATAATTGCACAGCAAACACACACACATGCACACATAAATAGTTAAGAATGTTAGCAAACAAGCTTATCAAATTAAGTGTTGAAATTTGCTTTTTAATGCACTACATGTTCAATAAAGGATAATAAGTGTTTTATAATAATTTCCATAAAGTCTGGAAGTTTGGATTTGTTAATTTGACTGTCACAATATGACAAACTTATTCTGTATAACAAGATGGAAAGGTGATGCATTGTTGGCCTTTATGATTGCTTGGGTGGTGCATGAGTGTTGACATAGATTTTTGATATAATAACTCCTAGATAATTTGATGGTGTGAATCAACCTTACATCTTTGTTAAAGTAATTTAATGTATGAGAGATACGTATATCATAAAAATCAACTTTACAACTTTTCATCTAACTATTACACTTCCAAGTTCTTTTTGTAATGTTCTTCATACTGATAAATTTGGCCAAATTTTTTCACTTAAACCCTATGGATCCTAAGTTGGGCGTATTGACTGGGGTTTAGATTGGATCTATTTTGTTAAGTTTTCCTGAATTTATTATTTCAAGAAAAGACATGAAAAAAGTAGCTTTACTGTTTTGTTTTTTTCCTTTTACTGACTTTTCAGGTGTATTATTTTTACTACAATTCCTGATTGTTCAATTGCATATTCAGATTCAAAATGAAAGAGACACGTAAATTTTCTTTTTTAAAAATTTACCGAGTAAACTCATCTTCCTCTTATTTGATTTTTATCTTATAAATTCCTTTATTTTTCTAGTTTTTATTATATATGTATATCATATCTTATCATAAATCAAAAGAAAAAAAAATTACATAAAAATCATGATGGAATATGTATATTCAAATAATATATGTTATGCAATGGAACAGTGGGTAATTAATAGAAACAGAAAAATAAATGCAACGAGAAGCAAATTATTGACTAATATATTAGTATAGTATATATTTTTATTAATAATTTAAATTTTTTTTTAGTGACAAGCATATATTTTCTCACCTCTCCAGAAAAAAGAAAAAAAGATGTTTTTTTTCCTGCTAATTAATTTCCATTTATTTTTACTTTGTAAAAACTTTATTTTGATTTATGCTGTTAAGCTTAGAAAAAGCATGCAAATAGAAGTTGGCATGCTTGCCTCCTTTTTCTCTCCAGGTATGTGTAACTATGCAAAAGAAATGAACCTATCCTAACATCGTCTAACATGGCCCCATCAGCAAGGGCAAAAAAATGGATGCCACGTGTCCAACTGCAAAATCTAATGATCTTTTTTCCCGTTTTTTTGTTTTTCCCTGTTAATATAATTGTATAATGCCCACTTCCCCTGATTTTGAAATTTCATTCCCATTTTAGTGTTATATAGTTCCATTCTGTTGTTTAAGAAAGGCAACTTTTAGCATTACAGTATTCAGTGGTGAACAGTGGAAACAGTTGATCAATTATGATGTTTTGCTCTAGGTTTTCCATTGGGGGAGCATTAATTTTAGCTAAGACTTTGTCCCACTGTTTTAAACTCTATTGGCTTGTTTGTGAACCTGAAGAATATCAGCAATTATGAAGTATGTTGTATGCATGTATAACAAAAAAACATGTTATTTTGGCATATAATGTATACCATTTGTGAATAAAAAATGACTTTTCTTTTTGGCAGCCATGTCTTACTGGAGAGTTAATTTTCCTAGTCAGAATCAGCTGGTCCTTGAATCTTCATTTGTTGGATATCATTGATTTGGTTGATCAGCATTCTTAGAAAAAAGTCTGCATTTAAAATTACCTAATGATCCATGACTTCATACCACTGTGGCTTTTGTCTAAGCTATCCTTTCTGTTGAACAGGACAATTCCATGGAACTGCATTTGCGGAGGAGTTTCGAGGGCATCATGCTCTTTTGAGGGACAGCATCGAACAACTGATAGTCATTGAATCATCAAGGGCAACTCTTGTGTCTCACCTGAGAGAGGCGCTCCAGGAGCAGGTTTGTTGGGCAAGCTATTCTACAGGAAAAAAAAAAAAAAAACTGTTGTTTGCTGTTGTGATTCTTCTGTAATTTGATGGCAGACTGAAAAGGAAATGTTTTTGTAACAGGAATCCAAACTGGAACAAGTTCGTAATCAACTTCAGGTTTGTCTTCATGTATATGTACTACTTAAGTTGACTACTAATTTATCTTATTTTATGACATGGTGATAAATTATAACTGGAATCTCTCAAAAAATATTTTTATGGTGAATCCTACACTGGAATTTTCATGAAAATTGTTGAAATATATGCTCGACTGTTCCTATCATGTAGGTCCTTTGGTTTTGTAAAATGATCAGTAGCAGAGTCTTTACACTTTTTATTTATTCATTTCTCTAAATTGAATGTTTTAGATGATTGTGATCATACGTGCTTCTTACTGCTGCTCATTTGCTTGGTTTAAGTTCCTAAGTTTATAAACCTAGCATTTTGAGGGAACCTGTATTAGAGTATAGATTATTAATCCTGCAGCAGCTTCATTTAATTTATATGTTGTCACTTTTGCATTTGATGGGTTATTCTCATCTCTCCTGTTATGTTGTCTGTTCACAAATTGTCATTAGCTTTGCCAATTAATTTAATGAAACATTTTATACGGTATTTTCCTTTTTTTTTCCCCCTCTTTTAATGTGCTAACATTGATTACTTTCATTCAGCTTTCATACCTGTTTAATGCATGTGAAATGCTTTACAAATTTTGTAATTTTAGCACACCTGAGTTAGACATAGTTTAGCAAATTGATTTTAAGCATGTTTCTGTTCTCCCTTCAATAATGTATTGTTGTGTGTGCAGGCTGCACAGTCCCAGTCAGAACACGCTAGCAATGTCTGCCAGCAGTTGCTGCATTCCAATAATGTGCAGTTATCAGCGGAGCAAAGTTCAAAGGAAGCTAATACTTCTGTTGCAGCTCAAAGCTTTATACCTGGTGACAGGGAACAATCAGCTCCTGCAATGTACACGCGGCAGGCATCTTTTCCTGAAAAAACTGGCCACATTGAGGAGGATCCCCGGAAATCTGCAGCTGCTGCTGTGGCAGCAAAATTAACCGCATCAACATCCTCAGTCCAGATGCTTTCTTATGTTCTCTCTTCTCTCGCGTCTGAAGGCGTCATTAATAACCCGGTAAAAGAATCTTCTAGTGAATTCCCTTCTGAAAAGAGGGCTAAGCTTGAGAACGACCAGCCTTACATACCAACTCAGAATCCCCTGCAGCAACCACTGCCTCCATTCCAACATCTCGAATCTTTCCAGGTGGCCACCGCAGGTCAGCAATTAACTTCAAATGACCCACCACCTCCTCCATCATCACCTCCGCCGCCGCCGCCACTACCACCTATTGCACCATATTCTATTCCACAGTACATGCAGACTGCAGGATCAGTAAATGCTGTGCCATACAGCTACAGCATGTCCCAGCAACAACCGCCTTCCTTGACCGGCTACGCCGGAAGTGGGACTCAAATGTCAGGTATTGCTCCGTTTACGGTGCCCCCCACGAATTCATACCAAAGTTATCAGGGTTCAGATGGTAACTTGTACAGCCAACCGTCATCAATGCCTATGGCACCAATTTCCCGGCAATGAGGTGGACTTTGCTGAGGGAACAATAGATCTCAAAATCTAATGTAGCTTTTTAGTTACCCTTGTACCTTTGATCATACATACAAAATTAGATTTGCACATAGTCAAATGTTTGTTTGTAACCTAAAATGTTTTTGGCAGTGGCGTTGAAACAATTATTCCTTTGGATTGTTCCATCGAGAAATAGATTTAAACTGATTTAGTTAGGTTCATAAATATTAGATTTTACTGGTTGAGGGTCTGTTGCTTCTTTACCTGTTGATTGTGCCACTCTTGTGTGTCTATAGTTTGTATGAGATTTTTGTAGGTTCTGAAGGTTCATTATTTGGTTCTAATAAATTTTAATGACGCGTTTGGATTTTTGAATTTACTTTGAAATTCATCATGTATATACCTTCTGAAATGTTTTTAAAGTTTTTTATAAATCTAAATTCATAAATATTTTTTTAATTTAAAGAATTGAGTATTCAGGCAGCTAGCATGATAGAATTAGTCTTTACTTGGATTTTGGTTTTATTTCTGAAAAAATGAAAATCCATTATCAACTATATGCATAAATGAGTTTTATATTTTACTATTGCCAACCAGATACTTGTCAGCAGTGAAAGATTTTAGATTTTTACTAATTTAATATTATACAGCTCATGACTTTATTTAGGTCATTCAACCTTTTTATAAATAAAAAAAATAGATTCAATCAGCAATAATAGACAAACTGATTGAGAATGCAGAAAATGCATCACGCTCTATATAATAAGAGAACGGAAAGAAAGCATTGATTGGTTCTTGGTAGAGTGGGAAGAAGACATAAGGACGGTAGTGATGAAAGAATCACGTGGCGATGACGTGCCAAAGGAAAGCCTTAAGCAGCCATGAGCATGTTTCCCCTTTTTCTTAGACATTTCAAATAAAGAAAGAGATTTAGAAAATTTTTTAGGGTTCAGAGCAGAGAGAGCATTCTGTCATGAATGTCCGTCCAGTCCTTTTCCTTTTTACCCCAAACATGGCCACATTATAATCTCTTTGACCATTTTATTCAAAAACACACAAAACACTCTACTTTGAGTTCCCATGGCTTGGCTTTGGGATTGTAACTAAGTTTGAGGCCTCCCTTTGCTACTCAACCCTAAACTATAAACTATTTCTAAATCAAAATACTCTCCGAGTCCTAAAATATAAATCTAAATCGTTTTGAGTAGTTTAAGGAGTAATAAATAATATTTTTTCAATATTATCTTTATTTATATCAAATACACACATATTTTCACAAGTAATTATTAATTTTGAGATAAAGAATAATTTAATTAAATTACTCTTTATTTTATTACAATCTAGATGAATTCTTTGATTCTTATATTTCTGTGCAAAAATCTTAAACGATCGATATTTAAAAATAAAAATAGTAATACTCTATCTAATCATGAGTTCAAGAAACCAACTTCAAATGGATTTTTCTTTCAAAATAAAAACCGCCTCTATTGGTTTGGTTCAATTTTATTTCTTCAATTATTAAAATTGAAATCAATTCACAAATGTCAGGATAAGTTCGATACTATTTTTCCTTAAGTGGAGTCAAATGTTCGATCTTCATTGTTAAAAATAAATGTTCAATAAGAGCACTCTATCTCTAAATTAACTTACCTAATGTGAACAGAATTTAATTTTAATCCAACACAATAAGGATATCTATGATAATAAAAAAAATGGACATCAGTTTACAATCTTCGTGATTCTAAATTGATTATAAAAATAATTACTTTAATCAATTTCAATTCAACTAATCCTAATTTAAAATCCAACATGTCGGAACGTCTCAATTTAAAACCCACTTAAACGAAACTCTCTCATGAGTATAGAAAGAATGCAGGCACATGTATCAATCTAATTAATTAATTAATAGCAATTAAGAAACCAGAAACAGGAGTCTTATATTATTATAAAATAAAAAGAAAATCCAAACATTATGAGATTAAACAAAACAACGGACAGACATTCTTTCATGACAATGTCGAAACACATGTTCAGACAAACCCACTGCCACATCCCAATACCGATACACTTTTCACTTTCAACACCCTTTTTTTTTTTTTTAAATTTCTTCTTTTCATTTTTAAGATATGCAAATTCAAATTCCTATATTACAAATTCGTCCATTATTGTATTTAATTTAATTAAAGTTGGTAATTAAACGAATACGTTAGTTAATAGTACTTTTTAAATAAGAAATATTTTTTAAAATGTTAAAAAAATTATAAGATGTTGAAAGTTTCTTTTTTTTTTTTTTAAAGGAAAAAAAGCGGTCAAGGCTGAGCTAACGTTAGCTGCTTTTGACGAGCAAATGTGAAAGACAAAAGGCTGGGAAAAGCCGTCATGTCGTTTGCTTTAACGGCCCCAAAAAAAGAAATTGTATTGATTTAAAAAAGGAAAAAAGAAGAGTAAGGCTTTGGTCTCAGCTATATAAAGTTGTGCTTGCGTCAGACTTTTGTCCTTTAGATTAAAAATTAAATCATATCATAAGTTTGTCTATCATTACATTAAAAATATTTATTAATATCTTAATTAATTAAAAATAAAAAAGTAAAATAATTTTTATTGATTAAATTTTTAATATACGTATTTTATCAAATTATAAAAATAAAATGGAAGGGAGAAGGTATATTACTAGTCCTTCAAAAATTATAAATGCTAAGTTTTAGAATTTCCATTTAATATGTAAAATGAATTTCAAATCAGATTATGATATATCCACATTTTTATATTGAAAAATTAATTTAAAACTAAAGAAAAAACATATGTTATCACCTAGGTAGAATGATATTTCCCATTCTCAATTTTTTATAATTATTATTATTTTAGTTCAAGGTGGAATTCAATTCAGGCAAGAGTTGCCACCTTAATTTCCGCCGTCTCCGTACCGCCGCCCATCTCCTAGAGACTGCCGAGGCGTGTTAAGGTCAGAATTTATGTCTCGCTGAAATTACAGAATTTGCCACTGCCCTTCTGCGACTTGATCGGACAGTGTCGTACTTTTTGTCCACACTCACTCCGGTTTGACTTACCCTCCTGTTTTTTATAAATTATTTTTTCATAATGTTAAAATTTGCAATTTTAAATACTTCTATTAATTATTTATTCTTCCACTAATTATTAATTATCAATTAATTATTAAAAATTATATATACCCTCTAATGACAAATCACAAATTAAAACGAATAAATAATTCATTTTATTTAACAAATTACTAATAAAAAAATGTTTTAATTGCGTGATTATCTATAATGGATTTACACTTTTAGTCGAAAAATAAATCATTTAAATATAAGTTATTTTCAATATTTTTTTAGGAAGTGAAAAATAATTGTTTTGATTTTACTCTTATTTATATTAGAAACAATAATTATTTTGATAATTACTCTTTATTTTAAAAAAAAATAATTTAATTAAATTATATTTTATTTTATTATAATTTAGAAGCATAATTATTTTTTTAATTTTATGTAAAAATTTTAAACTATTTATATTTTGAGACGGAATGAATAATTGTAAAACTTTCATTCTTATATTTAATTAGTTAAAAAATATTAATTAATGTATTATCATAATGATTAATATAAAGATCTTATTGGTGATAGAAGACAAGTTATATAATTGTAATTACCAATGCTAATTGCAACACTTGGTCTGTCGTTACAAGGTAGAAATGGCTGTCATGAATAGAGTGGATTTAGCATCTAGTATTTGTTTAATCCATAATTAATTAATAACATAAAAATAATTAATAAATACTAGTATAAAAAATAATTTAAAGATTTGGCCGACATGCAATGCATTAGCCTATCATTTTAACGGTTACCGTGAGCACACCCACTCCGGTGTTCAACGGCTTTTCGCGGCGACATGTTTCTATTTTGCCTTTTAACTTCCCCAACACCATAATCGCATGTGCAAGCTTCCACATATTGTTTTGTACACCATCACGTGCTTAGTAGCTATTAACTAACTTTTAATCCATTTATTTATTCACTTATAATAATTGTGATAAAACACGATGTTAATAATTAATTTTTAATATTTAAATTAAAAGAATAACTAATTCAAGGAGAGAAGAGATAAATCCAAAATAATATGCACAATATCTCAAAAAAAAAAAAAAAGAAAAAGAAAAAGAGTGCCACGTGTCAGACACCCAGCATATAAAAAATGATCTGGATGGTTAGCTGAATTAGGAAGCTGAAATTCATTTTTAATCTGGGTTTGTTTCACTATAAAAGGAAAAGGCAGATAACATAAAAATCTGAACAAACAAAAACCTGTTTGATCAGATCACGCTCAAACAAGAAGAAGAAGAGGAAAGTAAAGCCTGCTCTTTTTACAGTCTTTATTTGGTATTGAATTGAACCATTAAAACCCGTTGGATAATGGAAATTAATCAAAAGAACTATCATCACCGTTTAATTAAACCCGCATGATAATCTAATGGTTGATGATGCTCGACTGTTTTGACCAGATGATCCCTTTAAAAGGGATAGATTAGACCTAGAGAGAATAGAAGAGACAGACAGCTACTACGTAGTACGTACCATACTATACTATTGCCTATGCAATGCAGGTTTCTAAATAGTAAGTTAAAGTTAGAAATTTCAAACCCTTTATTGAAAAGGAGCCCTGTCCTTCTGAACCAGAATATGCTATTTACGGATATGTTTATTATCCTCTGTTTGACGGTCCAGCGAACTTTCCTCCTATTACAGCGTGCTGTTCCAAAGATTGAATAGATGACTTAATGTGATATATAAAAGCAAATATTTACTATTAATATTAGAATATATATTACTAAAAACTTATAACATTAAAAAAAAAATCAGAAAATAAAATTAATCCTATACCTAAAATTCCCTATCTATATGAATTAAAAAAATGAGAAGCATTTAATTAATAAACATCCACATAAACCTGAAAATATAAATTAAATATCTAGAAAATGTATTTATTGAAAAAACTAAAAATTTTTATAATCTACGGATCGAAATAGTAAGCTCAAATTTATAGATTTGAAGATTGATTTATTATATATAAAGATTCTATAAGATTTATTAAACAAATCATTGAAGAAAAAGGAATGGGTAGATATTTGAATAAATGTATATAAAAAGAAAAAATAATAAGAAGATGAAAAAGAAGCCGACAGGCATAATCGAAAAAGATCGTTCTTTTTCATCATCCATCTTTCATACTCAAAAAACATACATCCCTCCTCTTCTCTTGCTCTCTGCAAAAAGCGGATACCCCTAATCCTCTTTAAAACCCACACTGCCTTCGTACGGACTTCTCCTTCTTTTTTCTTAATTGAATTAATTCTTCCACATTGGACATGTTTAAGCATATATGAGCCATGGGAGCCAACGGTGTGTCTATCCATCGCATGCCACAAATCCATTAAAATTAATTTTTAAATAAAAAAAATTCCATTCTCCAAGCATAAATTCATAATTTTTTATGCACAGCTAAATTAGAATTTGTGCTTAATTAGTATCTGTATCCACTTTGTTGAAGAAGAATTGTTCCCTTGGTATATATAATGAACTAATATACATTATCTTGGCAGAAGGAAAGTAAAAAAGAACCTAAGTATATATATATATATATATTTTAAAATTATCTAATACAGTTTGTTTTTTTCTAGGGTTTTAAAGAATATATAGAAACCGTCCAAATCCAAACAAAGGCCATGAGATTAAGAATACTATCCATCCATTGTTTTGCAAACCCACATGCTCAAGGGTATCACTATTATTCGACCTCATCTATTCTTTAACCCAAAACGAAAATTGTTTTGACTAAAATAATACAGTAGAAATCTCCTTAGAGGCGAGACATGGAGAAGAGGCTAAAATGCGCATGAAGGTCACCTCAACAAAAACAAACAAAGGTCTGTGACGGCCACGTTCCTTTGCTCTCTATATTATTAAAATAGTCAAATTAAATTCGTGTAGTGGGGCCGACAAGAACCGCTGGAACAGCCGTCTATTAACCAATAACTCCCTTCTCTTAAAGCCTGTTCTTCGTATCTCTCCTGGACTCTACTGTTTCTCTACCAATTATATCACTTTTATTTTTTATTTTTTTGCTTAAAATTCTGTACTAATTTCGGCTCTTTTAATAATTAGTTCCGCAGTAATTTTTTTTACTTTGACTGAACTATTCTTTAGATCAAATTCATAAAATCTTATTAATAATATAAATTTTATATTTGAATTTTCGATATTGCAATTAAAGATATAAACTAAAATTTTTGTAATATAATTTTATAATTTAAGAGATATATTCTTGATAATTATACCAATTTATTATATTGAGTATTTATCCTTCAAAAATATAACCTCAATATTTATTTTCATTTTATTAATTTATTGGAGGAAATAGTTATAAAAAACATTTAAAATTCAAGAATCGAGTGTATATATGAATATTTATTCTTATACTCACTTGATCAAAGAATAAATTCAATGACAATACATAAAGAAATAAATTAATTAAAAAAATCTTAATCCCTTCATATATAAGAAGATAATTCCAATAATTTATTAAACCAAAATTAATGACGTCACGCATTCTATTTGGTATGTATTGTTGTTATTTTTTTCTCTCTCTCTCTCTCTCTATATATATTTTTGGTGGAACTGGAACCTGGAAAGTGTCTCTTTGAAGTGCAAGATGACAAAGCTCATAAAGCTTAAAGAAGCCTTTTACTCAAGAAAATCTCTTTCTTTGGCATGCGCTTGAGTCGCTGACGACTACATGACAGACCAACATTTTAATGACCAAACTACCCCCTCAAGTTCCTTTATTGCAAAAATTATTATAAATAAAAAATAAAAATAATGATTCCATTGCTTTACTTCTTCTCCTTTATAAATATCACCATCTCTTTGCATATCCTTCCACACCAAAACCTTTCACTTTCATCCTTCACAACTAAACAGTTACTCTTTCTGTTTCTTGACAAAAAAGAAAAAGAAAATGTACCAAACAGAGTCATCATGGGCTTCTTACATGCCGCCCAGAAACATCGGCGCCTCCGGCGGTGACCCATTAGAACGTATAGAAAGATTAGCTTCCGAGAATGCGGTGGTGATCTTTAGCATAAGCACGTGCTGCATGTGCCATGCTATAAAGAGGCTGTTTTGTGGTATGGGGGTTAACCCTACAGTCCACGAGCTTGACCAAGACCCAAGGGGGAAAGAAATGGAGAAAGCTCTTATGCGGCTTCTTGGAAGTTCTTCTGCTGTTCCTGTTGTTTTTATTGGTGGTAAACTTGTTGGTGCTATGGACAGAGTTATGGCTTCTCATATTAATGGTTCTCTTGTTCCTCTTCTTAAAGAGGCTGGTGCTCTTTGGCTTTGATGATATTTTTACAAGAAAAAGAAAAATGACTTAATATATAGTAAAGAACAGCAGAGGAAGAGGAGGACCTGTGCTTTTGGAGTTTAGCAGTCTAGCAAGCTCCTCTATTTTGGATACACTAATCACTTGTGTGTTAGCTTTCTTTTTGTTTTGGGCTTCTTCTTCTTATCGCTGACCTATTTTTCTACACATGGGTCGTTTGGTTTGCTTGTGTTTTTCACTAATCTGAGTCTTGTAAGAGAAATGTAATTGCTCCCTCCTCTGTATAGAAAGAAAAATCAAAAAAAAAAAAAATTTATATGTTTACCTGTTATTGCTGTTAATGTTGGCTTCTTTTATTTGGTTAACTGAAAGCGTTATGGTTGTTAATTTTTGCCAATAATTTTTCAAAAGAAGGGTGAAAAATTTACCTCCGGATAACGCACTACCTTTTGGTGGTGGTGGAGAGAGGTAGTGCTCCTCCTCTAGTTCATGTATCAACCGGACACGGACAGTACCAGTTACTACAGTATGATCATAGACCGTCGATTATATGTAGGTGGGAAACAGATTGTCCCACATTGCTGGGGTGGGTCCAGTTGGGTGTTACCGGTACATACCGTGATTTAACTAGACCTGAAAGAACCTTTCCACGACGCACGGTCTGAGGGTTTGGAAGCCAAAAAGTGTGAAAAAAAATGTAGCCTTTTCACCAACTGATGTTTCGTCCGTACAACGAAGGGGTCCATGGCTATGAACCATGGTCCACCTCTACTGTGATCATGGCTTGCACACGTGTCTGCTTTCAACCTTTATTTTTTTTAATACAATAACCAATAGTTCTGTCAAAAAATTAATCAATACGAATCAAAGTCTTAATCTGTTATATTTTAAGAATAATTCTTAACATCAAATCATGTCGAATATTGTACTTTTTTTTGACTCGGTAGTTTGGTTATTTCTTTTTCAAGATTTTCCCATGTGCCTAAAACTAATGTGACCAACATTTGAACTAGTATTCTAAGTACTAGCTAAATATAATACGACGCATATTTACAATACGACATTGGCTTAAAAAGGCTAATTTAGTCCTTGTGATTCGCAAACTTGCTCAGGTACAAAAAAATTCTTTTAGCCAAACTTTTTTTTTTTTTTTTTTCATGTTAAACCATTGTATCTAAACTTCGTTGACTCGATTAATGAGGATTTATACTGGATTTAATTATAAAGGAAATAAAATTATTAATTGTATATTAAATAATAAAATATATTTTTTAATAATTCTATCATTAAAAATTAAAAAGCTAGAAGTATATTTGTATATTTTATTCAAAACGAAAAATTATTAATTGTCATTTTATCATTTCATATTGCAACAGAAGTTTTTTGAATTCAGATAAAATGAAGATCAATGTTAACCTGTTTTTCTTTCCTTTTTCTTTTTTACAAGCCAATAAAAAAGTATATATATATAAATTTTTTTATTCAATCTTAAATATTAAAATGGTTCATAATTTATATCAGAAACCAAGTTTGAAAATTTTAGTTAAATTGTAGAAAATATTTTTATTAACATATCAAAAATAATTTTTAAGTAATAAAATTATTAAAATTATAAAAATTTTATTTTATTATTTTTGAAAAAAATTGGGTTCAATGAAGTAAAAATGGAAAAATCATAGTATATTAATTTGGATCAAACGAAATTTTTTGGACCCAATTGGATATGTGCGAAAATTATAAGGGCCAAATTGTACTTTAAGCCTTACATCTGCCATCCCATACCGTACGTAGCACGTCTTTTTGGGCCCGTTAATGGGCCATCTCTCAATGACGAGCACCTCTGCTATTACTGGTTTTAGGTTTGAACAGTTTCACTCTATAAGCCCATAGGCTGTCCCCTTTATCTATTTGTGATTGGATGGCTCATGAACCCCAAAAATGATAAGAAAGAGAATAATATGTTAGGAATCCAGAGCCCAAAAATGTTGCCCATAAGACCATCCATATAGGTTTTGTTTATTAATTATTTATTTAATTATCAAAGCAGTTGGCCCACTTAACCCATATATCATTTCATTTCTCAAAGAAAAAACCACGCGCCGAATGGTTTGCGTGACAACTACTAAAGCACTTATTATGCTCATAATAGTGCTATAATTAGCGGTCACGCTCGCCGTGTACACCGACCGCGTTAAATTTCTCACGTACGACTAATTTTTTTTTTTTTTGAGTCAGTATGAAAGACCGAACAAAAAGACACGCGCAACCAATCTCCTGTTCACCGCGTAAAACACTCAGACAAACACATCCAATAGAAATGCACCACGTAGTGCGTCGGAAAAGATAGTGGAAGCTAATTGGCTAGAATTAGTTCAAAGAAATGGTTTCTGTATCAGAAGGAAAATACTCCAAATGGCTAAAATGCATCTTTTGTACTGGAACTATATATAAAATTACTGAGATGATTCTGAGTTCGAATCTGTAAAGGAAAAAAAGAATATATAAAAGGAAAAACTCTCTCTCTCACTCTCTCAAAGGAGTAGGAAATTTAAAAGGCAATAGAAAGAAAAATTATATAGCTTCGAGATCGGGTCTAGGCTTAGGGTTTCTCTTTGATATCTGTTATTTTGTTTTTTTTCTCTATTTGTGGCTCTCATAAACCCAGAGAACAGCAACTTACTGGAAAGGTAATTGTTTTGTTTAATTTTATGATTAGTTCAGTAATTGCTGATTATTTTATTTATATCGCAGTAACGGTTTGTTCTGCTTGGTTTTAGATAAAAGAAATGAAAATTCAATACTGAATTGAAATTAAACAGTGTGTTAATTTGATTGTAATTTGACTTTGTATGTAGGAGTTTGGAGATTGTGTGGTAATTGTTGGCTTGGATTGAACTGGCTAGGTTTTTCAGACAAGTGTTTTGTTGTTGAGGACTTTCTTGGTTTTGAAGTGGTAAAGAAAGAAAGCTGAAATGCCGGAGGAGGACCTGGTAGAGCTTAAATTCAGATTGTATGATGGATCGGATATTGGTCCATTTAGGTATTCGCCGGCATCCACTGTGGCTATGCTTAAGGAGAGAATCGTCACTGAGTGGCCGAAAGGTCAGGATTTTTTTTTTAACTCTTTGTTTAACATAATTTTTATCTGTCTCTTTTTCAAAAGAACAAGAGAACTTGTTATTTAATTTAGGTTCTAAGAGTTGATGTATTGAGAATTTGAATTGACTGGACAGGCGCTTTTGGTTATATAAACATTTTTGAATTGATATCCAATTGGGCCTTCTTTTTTTGTACATCCTTTTTTAAGTATTAAATACTTAAATCCGCAAACAACGATTAGTCCCTCTGTGGATTGTTGTCCCTTAGCTGTTCGAGTTGAATTATATTGACTGGTTCTATTTTGGCAAGTATACTAGGAATATTTGTTTGTCTTATGGTTGGATACAGCGGTGAATTAGTACGTGGGGACACTTGTGTCAGGATTCAGTGAAATTATTATATAGGGTCTCTTCCTAGATATGCTTGGTCTTGGTTTCAGTTTAATATGGGATATTTGAATGCTAATAATTAGACTTGCATGGGTGAATTTCCTCCTGTATTTAATACTTTAAACCAGCTTAACTATTCATGTTGTTTGGTAACCTTACTTTCATCTTTCCAATTCCTTCAACTATCATGTTGTCAAAACTTAGTTTCAAAGCTCATTTGTCTCAAGTATTCATTTGCCTTATGCTTCAATCTTATTTTTGTCTAGATTAATTGCTGGCATATACAAGCTTCTTTTCAATGTCAACCAAATAAAATATTCAAATTATGATCTTTGCTATGTGCTTTTGCATCCAGGCTAAATGTTTATGCAGACTATTTCTTTGCAACTGAACTCTACCTTCTCTGAAAATAATGATTTTGGTCATAATCATGTGTTAATTGGAAGTTGGCTTTGGTTCCCTCTTGAGACTCCTATTCTTTTTGTTGCAAGGCCCTTGTGTTAAGAAAGCATGACAGGCAAATCAATGTCGGCTGCCTGCAACTGTGTGGACTATCATGAGCTCCTCTTCCCACCCCCTTTCTGTTTTAGGCAGGGTTGACTTGGTAAGGGAATATAGTTTCACCAAGTTTCATCCTGCAAATGTCTATCTGTAAATCCTCCTATACACTTAAAAACTTGGTGTCTGGAACATGTCCTGTTTGCTTAGAATTTGACTTTTGGCCATAGCCAAACATATCTATATCAAATCACCTTTCCAGTTTGTAATCTGTTTTTTTCCTTTCACCTTGTGTTGAATTATATTTGAGTTTTAAAGTAATCAAAGTAATTGTTGCAGAATTCTGTAAGTGTCAGCTTCTCTGAATGTTTATTTTATCTCTGGGTCCCAATATTTAATCTGTCCTTGGGGAAGACAAAACCAAATTGGATCAAGAGGGACATAATTTTGTGGTCTTTGGCATTGCACTAGGTATGGTTCTATTTGCCTGTTCTACAGTATGCTAGTGATATGTTTGTGATATTTGGAGACTGGAACAGGAAAATTGATTACCTGATATAGGTGTTTTCCTTCATTAAGACGGGGACATTGTTGAAGGGCCTCCCCTTCAATACCCAGAAAATGCTTAGCAATAATATTGTGTTGCCTTGTTAGTTTTAACCTTTAACAATTTATCTTTATGTTTTGCTTGGACCTACCTGGCTTATCTTCTGAAAAGCTTGACTTGGCATTGCATAATCTCCTTTGGCTCAGGCCCAGCCTGATTGAGGCCTGCCTCCAAAATGGGCAATCTCCCAATTTGTGTTTGTCAAGCTCATCTTATCAACAAGATATTCTTATTTTACACATTTTTTTATTGTATTCGAATGGGCTTGGTCAAAGGCATATTCCCAAATTGTCAGCCTGGGTTTGGCTAAATAAGTATATTTAAAATCCTTTCCCTCACAAATCATCAAACACTTTCTTTCCCTCTGAATTCAGAAACGTAGCATGAGGGTGACTGGGTGACATTGGGTTAGTTCAAATGCTTTTGGGCTCAGAAAATCAGAACTCTAGAAATGTTTCTTATTACCACTGGATGAAATAAAGGGCTTTTAGTTTTGTTAATGTCAGTTGTTAATAATTATATTTGGAGAGTGAAGTGGTGATTGTAAGGCTTGTTTCTACCTTCATCTATTTTTTCGTGAGGCTGGGTTGCTCTGGAAGTTAGGTTCATCTAAGTTAAATACTGCTGCTGTTCTTTTGATTGCATGATCTGATTTTGGTTGATATTAGTCATCAAACATTCGAAAGAAAAGAAAAGGAAAGAAAAACTGGAGGATGGGGTTTTTTTTTTTTTTTTTTAATTTTTTAGGTTCACATTCATTGTTTGCAATTCATTCTGTTGGCTTTTAAATGCTTGTGCTTCTGAGATGCTGATACTCGAAGCAATATACATAATTTACTTTTGACTATTAATTTTATCTTCTTCAGAAAACTGAACTTTCTGATTTGTGTAGATAATAAAATTGCACCCAAGGCAGCAAATGACATCAAATTGATAAATGCTGGAAAAATTTTGGAAAACAGCAAGACCGTTGGCCAATGTAGGGTTCCTTTTGGGGAGCTTCCAAAAGGGGTTATAACCATGCATGTAGTTGTGCAGCCATCTTTAGTCAAAGCTAAAACAGGTAGGCCTATATGTTCGCTAGGATTTTTTTTTACCCTTTGAAACTGTTCAGTATAGAGTTATTTTGATAATTGTTGCTCTTATGCGCTATAGCTACCTTTATCTTGATAGTTGCTTTATGTGGTTGTTTTCTTGGCTGGAGTCTACTTAAATGAAATAACGTTATCAAAAATATATAAGATCGCTTCCCTGATGCTGTAAAAGAAAACATTATCGTGAAAACGTGTATGCATTCATTCATTTGAAAACCTCTATGCATGAGTCTAATTTCTGATGAGATATAGAAGTTGAGATTTGCTTTCTTCTCATTAACGAGACTTGTTTACTTTATATATTTTTAAACAGAGAAAAAGGTGGATGAGGCCCCAAGGAAAAATTTCTGTTCATGTTCTATATTGTAAGAGAAAAGACTAAGATCCATTCAGTTCTAAGCTTGTGAGGTTGCGTTGGAGTTGCTAGGATCTCATGGCCATGGAAGCTAGTTGCTGGAAAGATAATAATTTGTAAAATGGTGCCATTCACCTAGTGCCTCAATTCGAGGTCATTCCTTTGTAACTATATGCTGGTGATGATGTATTTGTGTTCTATAAAGTCGCGTGTTTCTGTTTTTCTACATGTTCTTATAATTTCTTCTATACAAGACCTTGGGTTCGGACAGTTTCCCAGGCTTATTATTTAGTGGAACCTGTTATGTGTTCCACTCTTGATTACCAACATGATATATGTCTTTTCAGACCCTATTTTTCAATTTCTGGAACTGTAATGTTTCTTCTCAAGGTTACTTTTTATCTTCTCATCCATCTTCCAAAAATCGCCCATTTGGGAATTTTTAACAGGTTTCCAAACAGACTTCTCTTTGGGAATTTCTAACAAGGTTTGAACTTCAGATTTTTTGCACTAAAAGACTAACGCTGGAGACCATTGCTACTGTTTTTCCTTTTTTTTCTCGGTGATGTAGAAGTAAATGATAATTCTTGAAGTTTTTATTTTGGTTTTTGACGTCTGTATGTATAATCCACTGTAAGCCTTATAAAAATAAAAATCATTGCTAATTATTCAAAAACCAAAAATTTAATACATGAGTGAATGATTAATTAATATCAACCTAATCGCCTAAGATAATTTGTTTTTTCATTCTAATAATAAAAAACAGACATCGTTTTACATATCATCCCTTTTCTCCTATCTTGGCACTTGCATTGTTCTGTTTTTTGGATATTCCAAGCATACGTGACGGGAGTATTATAATAATATTAAAAGTGAGATTTATATATATAATTATAAAGATAAAA
Source organism: Jatropha podagrica (assembly GCA_947857235.1). Classification (NCBI taxonomy): domain Eukaryota; kingdom Viridiplantae; phylum Streptophyta; class Magnoliopsida; order Malpighiales; family Euphorbiaceae; genus Jatropha; species Jatropha podagrica. Next base: position 123,219 of record CANUEP010007785.1, read on the forward strand.
TATATGTTGATTTTACTTTTAATATTATAAAATATATATTAAATTTATTTTTAATATTATTTTAATGCTGGAGGGACTCTCTGTCAGTTTTTTGGATGATATATGTGCATATATAGCTAAGGAACCAACAAATTGAAAACCTCAAATAACAGACAAAAGAAGCCCCAAGGCGACAATTAATACACGTGGAAAGATTAAAAAAAAAATCAGTATCATCAGCATCGCCATGCAGAAGCAGCAACTAGAGCTCTATCTTGCCACCCTAAAAGCAAACAACCATTATCTTCTGTCAATCTGTACCCGTCACAAGAATACAAACCCAACAATATTCTCGACTGAGTTACTGCATTTGCACTAAGTGGCACCCCTTTAAACCCTTTTCCTTCCATTAACTTTCTCCATTTCTCCAATCTTTCATGTCTTTCTATTCTTTCCGCTCCTTCACATGCTACTATATTCCTTATCTCCGGTGCGAAAATGTACTGCTCCAATTTCGCTCTCTGCGCAGAATCCGGTGGAAACGTCGCGTCTAATGAGTCAAATATTGCTGAGTAATAATGCAACGCTTCAAGAAATCTTCCTAAAAAGTACGGTCCGTTATGACTTGCTTCTTGTTCCACTAGAGTTACTATATTCGGCGCTTGGTCACGTATCATGGATAATAAATTACCAAGATAGTTAGCCGGAACGCGGTGGAGCCGGTTAACGGAGTTAACGGCGAGAGCTTCACCGACTCTTCTGTTAAACATATGGGGTTTTAGGTTTTCTAATTCTTCTGCTACAGGATGATACTCGAATGGAACGTGCAGAGAGTGAGCTAACTCCGTTAAGCACCTACCCGTTTCTCTTACGCTTTCTATGCTGGACCCAACCCCGGTTATTCGAAGAAATGGAGCTCCACCGGGTCTTGCTGCTAATGCTTGCATGAAAGCTGGCCATTGATAACCTTGAAGGATATCTAAGTCAATGACATGAACGCGTTCTTCTGCTTCGAATGCTTCGAAAATGGCTTGATTAGCGGTGAAATGAGCGAATTTCACATAAGGGCAAGCTTGGTAGAGGATTTGGTAGATCTTCAGGATTTCCAAGGAGTTTGGAGGGTAAGGAGAGAAGGGTTTTGTAGAAGAAGTGGAGTTTGTATTGGTATTAGGCTTAGTTGTCAGAGTTGCAGCAAGTCTAGCACTTAAGGCTTCAGTGAAAAAAGAGGCAACTCTTTGCATGGAATCTCCAAGGGGTGAAACCACTCGATTTAGATGGTGCAGATATTTTCTTGCTAACATGTAGTCTTCTTTGGCTACTGCCTCTGCACATGCAAGGAGAAGGTGTACTAGTTGAAGCCCACTGTCTTGTTCCTGAGTTAAAATAATTATATATCAACTTAATGATATTACACTGGAAGAGAACTCCGATAAATAAAGTGAACAAATACATAAACAAGAGGGTACAAATACATTAACAACAAATAGACAATAGGGATTTACCTGCTCCGAACCAATAGGGAAAGGAGCCATCAAGCTATGGTTAAGGTTCTGCTGTTGCTGCTCTGGAAGTGCTGTTGCTACCGGTGGCAGCAGCGGCGGCGGTGTTGTTGATGGTGGTGGTGGTTGTTTCTCCAGTTGTTCTTGTTGCAGTTGTTGAGAAAGCGGGGTCATTTGATAAATATCTCTGTCCTGAGATCCTACTGAAGAGTTTTCACTAACCGAAGCACCAAACCTAGAAGAAGGATTATGCATGCCCAAACAATCCAAAACTGCAGGAATTGAGGTTTCAATATCAAAAGAATTTGCACTATTCCCAGTTGAAAACCTACCATTTTTATACCCTCCACTAATAATCCCATCTCTCTGATTATTATTATTAGTAGTAGTAGTATAATCATCCAAGAAATCTTCAAAAGCAGGCAAAGAAGAAAGACTCTCAATTTGCATAAATTGATTGTTATTATTATTATGATTATTATTATTTGGAGAGTTAAATACTCTATGCAGAGGACTTTGCGCTCTTCCTTTAAGACTATTATTAGTAGCAGTAAGCTGCGATAAATATTGTCGCGGAGGCGAACAACCTGAAATGCTTTGCCCTTGCGTTGAATGAACATAACTATAATTACAACTCCAAGCTTGTGGAGATGGTAAGTTCCTCACTGGAGATAAAATCATGAAATCGGAATCCAAATGATCGGAGAAAAATGTTTCCCACATGGAACTATCCGGCGACTGAACTTCAACATCTCCATCCAACTCATATTTCACTGCAGGGAAAGTAAGGTTTGGTGGAGCTAAGTGATTATTTTGTTCTAAATCAGAAGAAGATAGTAATGTTTTATTTTTCAACTCAGAAGAAACTGATGAGCTTTCACTTTTGATTGACCCCATTCTTCCACAAAGAGAATTGATCATTCCTCAATTGAGTTTTCTCTAATTAATATTTTGCATAAACATTGGTGGGTATGGTTTAATTCACATAGAAGAAGCTAATCAGAGAGTGTTTTTTCTCTTTTTATTTCAAAAGAATTGTCTTTTTGTACAGTTTGGAGTTGAAAAAGAAAGAAGAATGTGACAAAACTTATAATACTAATTTCACTTAATTGGAGCCTTGTGAGCGAACACCTCCAATATTATCACCTTTACAAGGTCTATAAGCTGTTTCCTAGAGCTTTAATTTTGTCATCTTGGGCTATCTGTCTGTAACTCTACTTTGGGAAAGCCTGTGATTGCACTACTTGACAATTTCTTTATAGGGCCCCACTTTTCTTGGGCCGGCCCAATTGAGAAACAAGGAACTAGGGAATTTATGGAGGTTTAATTTTAATTAAAAAATCATGCATAGGTGAGTAAAATAATAAAAAGGGTATATTCAATATAATTAAAAATCAAATAAAGAGAAGGAATGATTTGAATTGGCCATACCAAGTGTACATCAATTGATAAGACAAGGAAGGACTTCGTAATAAATTAATAATTGCATCATATATTCTGAAAAGGACTTATTTAGAAAAATGCATAAAGACAAATTGGATCCTCAACGAGGAGGCCCGCAGTTTCGAACCTTTTGGGTTTCAAAGATCTATAATGGGAATTTTTTAGCAGTAATGCTGATTAGAAACTAATTTTAGAAAAAATTACGGTACAAATCCATATGATTTGTAAAATATAATTAATTCGTCATTGTCTTTTTAAAAATATATTAATTTGTCTTTATATTTTGCTTCAATTATATTTTTAGATCATTTTGTTTCATTTTTACATTTTTTTCCTTAAATCAATAAAAAAAAATAAAAAGGTTAAATAAGAGATATTAAAATATTATGCTAGAATGCAGTTTTTATGATTTGAAAAATATAATTAAATTCAAAATGGTAATTAAACTCACCAAGTTAAGGGATTTTTGCTGACATGCATAAGAATTTCAAAGATAATTAAAAAAATTCCCTTTGAATTCCAAATAATTAGTAAAAAAACCCAAGCATAATGGTAATATTTGGGAAATAGAAGAGAAGTAATTGACGAGGTGGAAGAAGATCAGCAAGTGAAGAAGAAGAAGAAGAAGAAGACAAAAAATATTGGAATGACATAGGTAAGGTCGTCGTCGGTTGTGGCGTCGGTGGCGCCGCCTGCACCTTGGATTTGCCAAAGGAACGAAGTGCTTGTCTCAGTCTCTCTCCAACTCTAGACGGCATCTCTTACTATTACCGTTTCATATCCATGTCTCCATTTTCATGCTACTGCTGCCAACTTTGTCCAAACACAATCTTCTAAATCTTCTTCCTCTTATCTCGTTTTATTTGTAATATCATTATATCTAGACAAATATTTTTAGTGGGTTTCTTTCACATTTCCATAATTAATACATTGATCAGAAATTCAATTATACGTTTAATTTCGCATCACGATATTAATATAATTCAAATGATTGAAAAATGAAAAATTAAAAACCCGTAACAATAAGAGTTATAAAATACTATTTAATCATTATACTTTTTAAGTATTGCAAATAATTTAAAAGATCAAATCAATTGATACTTCTTAATTTTTAAACTTTTCAACAAATTCATTATTTGGATGACTATATAAATGTTGTTATTAAACGGAAAAATGAAAATTTTAATCAAGAAATATAATACATCTGAAGGAAGACATCAAAGTTGTCTTATAATTTGTTTCCATAGGATAGAACAAACGTAATTAGCCATGGCGTTGTGAGAGTTAAGGCAATCGAGTCGAGTTGAAGGAAGGACCTCTTTGAAACAGTAAAAAGCTACTGTCCAAAGGGTCTTCCATTGCTTCAATATAGTCTTGGACTGTTGAAGGCCAAGTCAACCCCACTACAATACTTTAAAGTCTGTACATTCTCTGAAAAATTTTCAAGTATTTTTATATTTTATAATTAAAGAAACAATTTATTTATAACAAGTTTGAATTTGAATTCATTAGGTTTATTGGATCAATTTGAATAAACTGTTTTTAAGGGAGCTTCATGTGAGCAGTAGGAGTAGGAGGTGGTTCCTCCCATATGAAAAGGGAAATATACCAATGGCTATGGCAAATCCGATTTTTTGGTGGGCTTTTTCTGTTCAACTTAAATCTGATTTATAGCCCATTGGAACTTTGGATCATTGAGAAAATGGGTTTTGAGCCTGGGCTCCTTTTAATCAGTAAATTCATATTTCACTTCACATGAAAAGGGAGTTGCATTTGGACTATATAATAATATAATTCAAATAAATTTCCAATTATATGAAATTTTAATAATGAAATTGTATTAAACTAATTCTAACTCACGACCTCAAAAATCACCATTAGTCAAAAAAACTCATTTGTTAATGGAAGTTTAATAAATGTATTTGTACATGTGAATTTTCACAGGCTAAAACAATCAGGCTTTTGTTAATTGTATAAGCTCTCTATGTAAATGCATAAGGTAATTAAATTAAATCATTAAACACTTTTCGTTTATAAGCTAATTAAGTGTAATTTATTAAAAATGAAAATTCTTATTCAAAATTCTAATTCGAATGTTAATAAAAAATTTACAAAATTCCTCGATATGCTTTTTAGGGAAAAAAAAGAGCCCACAGATGTATATTTTTAGAAAGATTTTTTTTTTCATGGGAAAGAATAGATTCAGAAAAAAAAAAAAAAAAAAAGAATTCTCTGATTATGTATATTTCAACATGTGAATGAGTAAATTTACACTCGTGTACAAGTAATTTTACCTTAATTAAAAATGTCTACTTCCTCTTGGGTACGTATGAACGTAATGATGACTCTCAATGGAGAAAAAAAATAAAAATGTACGGTTCGTAATTGAAAGAAACAAATGGCTAATCATCAACCTCTGTAGAAAACCATAAATAAGGGGTTACTTGAACCGGGAATTCCATTTCATTATTTCTAAGCTCTGCCTACTTGGCCATGGAAGGAACACCTTTCTCTAAAAGAATAAAGAAAAGCAAGGTAAGTTCGATAAACAACATCAACTTCTCCTTCATTATGTGTTTGATTTTGCAGTTGAACTAGAAATTCTCCTGCCATGGCAACTCTTGTGATGCCTTTAAAGCTCACATGAACAACATGAACACTTGTATCTAGCAAGTAAATAGGCTTATCTTCTTTGAAACCTTATCTTCAACTATTTACTCCATACATGAACACACTTTTGTGTGCATGTGCAATAAATTCAATTCCAGAACAATGGGTTCAATAGAAAGAGTTTTTAGTCAATTGAGTTGTCACTAAACAGAGGTTTAATTTGCCTTTATTATTTCTTATCAACTTTCATTGAAGATCAACTTCCAATCCACTGAGCCTATAAAATACCTTTAACTTCCTTTTGAGCTATCCAGGAAAAGAAACCTTGAAATCAAGCCCCACATCAGAGATTTCTCATAAACAACGAGAAGATACTCTATTTCTCTTTCCTACACATCAAACCCCATATATGCCAAATTACGTTCACATGTCTTTGTTTCTAGCGAAAAAGATAAATCTCCTCAACTTTTGATTACAGTTGGATCTCCACCAACTCCCTTTTGCTTATCCGCAATAACAGAACTCATCTTCTACTATATCGTAAGGCTTTGATTAGTATTTACTAAAATCCATCAGATCATAGAGTTGCCCATCTGTTTTTTGTTCCTCCTCAAGATTTTGCTGCCATGAATCCAGTGATTTTCTTTCTCTCATTTTTGTTTATCAAGTCAATATCTTCAAAGGTTGTGCCGAGCAGAACTAATGCCCACATCACTGTAATGGGTTTTGTTTACTGTGACATCTGTTCCAACAACAGTTTCTCCAGACACAGCTACTTCTTACCAGGTGACCAATCTCTAATAGCCCATAGCCGCTTTCAAGTTTTATTACAAATTTTTATGGAGTTTTAGACATAAACAGAGCTAATATATTATTACCATTTACATATCTATAACCAGGTGCAGGAGTTAAAATAGACTGTAAGTTCAAAGCAAGTGCACCAAAAATCAGAGAACAAATCACATTCTCAGTAAACAGAACCACAAACAGGCATGGAGTTTACAAGTTAGAAATACCAGCCGTTGATGGGATGGCATGCGCAGAAGCAGCCATTGAATCTGTCTGTGAAGCAAGCCTAATTTGGAGTTCATCTAAGTCATGCAATGTTCCTGGATACAAATCCACATCAGATCAGATAACAATCAAAGCCAAACAACCCAATCTCTGTGTCTACAGCCTTACTGCATTGAATTACAGACCATCAAAGCTTGATCTTAGCTTATGCACAAACTAAGATGAAGATTTCTCCATTTCTTTCACCTTACATCACATATATATGGGCTTTCTTTCATCTAAATGTGCACCTTTTCTCGTTAGATGCTATTCCTTCAATATCATCCTTCACTCAAAATAACTGCAATTATTACTAGATTCTTCCAAAGTCCATCACAGCATTCTGCGTTTCCTAGCCTGCTCAGTATTTAACAACTGCAGTCATGGTACTTAATTATTAATTTTTTAATATAATATTATTTGTTGGCTTGGGTTAGCTTATACTGATATGTTCAAATATTTTTATGCACTCTAAGACTCCATTTGGTAAGTCGAATGAAATGTAATGCAATCATATGTATTTGTAGTGTAATGTTTACACTAGTCTATTTATATTATATTCCATTCCATTATAGCTCATCAAACAGAACCTAAACTTCACTGCTACAAACAAACCCCCCCCCCCATTTTCATTTTTAATTTAGACTGAACTTTTGCTAGCAATTAAAGTTATCACCACTAAAAATGATGATTATTTTGTGAAAATGAAAACAAATCTAAATTACTAGAACCCCCTGAGATTTAGCAAACTACCATTTGAGTCTCTATTGATTAGAAAAAATAAGGACGTTAGTCCTAACAGAGAATTTGCCACAAAATTTGAGACTTTTGGGGTCCTTTTGTTTGATAAAATTAAATGGGAAATTAATCCTTCAAACAGCTGCAAGTGCAATTAACTTCAATTACAGAATGAGTTCTACGATACCGACTGAGCTGCCAATATACAAAGGCTTGTATAGAGAAAACAATGCAATCAGAGGAGGATAGCAGAATAGACGGAAACATGCTTAGCAAACAGCCTGAGTCCAACTGAACACAATTCAGCAGTAGGTTGAATTCAGGTCACACCAGCATCAACGTGTGAAGATGTCGCCACTTGTTGTTTCGAGTGTCAATTCACACCAGGCACAATTTGTATCAAGCTTCTATCTAAGTTTCATTTTGCATCATGGATATACTTCCAAAGTAAATATATGTATATGGATGTATTATGTATGTAATTATGTATGCAAGTCAAGGTGGGGGAAGCCAGAATATAAAACGTAAGGTTCAATCTCTTCATTAGCAACCCGTTCAATACCCTAGAACATTAGAATAAGATAAACAACGACCCAAGAAACAAATATTTCATCCCAGATTACATTAACACACAAATTCAAGAAAATGAAAGCAAATATTTCTTTGCCACATAAGAAGAAGTCAGGAGAAGATGCATGTGACCACCTAAAAGAGATGGTCATATGCAAGTCATGTGACTTGTCCTGCAATGACAAACAAATATGATTTTTATGTTGGACAAAGTGGAATGACTGTATTTTCATGCATTGCCAAAAATCATAAAAGTTTGGCAGTCACAAAACTGAATATAGAATTTATAGGTAAATTATCAAAATGTAAAATAACTTTTGCAGCAACGAGAACAGAAGAAGAATAAGGACGACATTTATTTGCTCTCTTGTTTACTCCATTTGATTCTTTTTTTTTTTTTTTTTGTGTATGTCAAATTCAAATGAGCTGCAGTTAACTCTTCCTTCTCCCACAATCCCTCCCCGCCCACTTAGGATTCAAACTTGAGACCTTCTAACAGAATCTCAAGTTTTAACTGCTGGGGCATCTCTTTTGAGGCACTCATAAGTCCGCATTTTATATCACAAAGTAACTTTTATTTGCATACATCAGTAAAACCAAAAACTATTCAGTTAAGCTTGTTAAATTGAACTTTACACCTCTACAACAATCATAATGAACAGTATCTTACTGACACTTTTTTCTTACCACTTACAAAGCAGCCCTACATGCATTTGTGACTGGCATATATATGTATTAAAAGATATTGCTGAAAAATTATTTTTAAAAAAGACAATTTCAGATTTGAAAAAAGTATCAATGCAGAGAAGTTGAGCATGATGCAGAAATGAGCCAAGAAATGTTGTGTTCTGATTTTATCATCGCTTCTGTGTTAGTCATACCTCTCTTAAAATTGCAGCACTGCGTGCCAAAATGATAAAGTAACACTACATAAAAAGAATTACACATCCTAAGACTAAATTACGTGGCAAAATCCAATCTCCATATGTGTAATTTGGCAGCATATCATATCTACCGACACTACATTACAGAAAGTCCTATTGACATGCACATAATTACATATAAGATATATAATCTGTAGATCATATGATTTTTTTCCCAAAATAACCTAGTCATTGGATTTGTTCGCATGGTGGCTTAATGTACCCCAAGCTACGTATCTCACATTTCTATAATCCAAGATTAGTTGCAATGGATGGCAAGGATGGAGTTTCAAATGGGTTGAAACAAAGGGAAAAGTATGGGAACTGTGCTTTCTTTTGTTTCACAGGTTACATTAGATAAGAATATCAATAATTACTCTAAAACTTCTTTCACACTTAAAAATGGAAAGAATAACGAGAGTCTGCTTAGTTTTGCAATTGAAACAAAATCTTGGTATTGCATAAGCTAGTTTATAGAAAAGCTGATATTTTAGAACCCAGGATTTTGAGGACCTAAGGCCACCAGACTACCAAAATGCCTCTAACCCTTTGGTTGGATAAGTTAAAATAAGATTGACTGATGTTTCCCTTGTTTGGATTTGTGGAGGAAAATAAGAAGAGGAAAATATGCTGGTATTTTGCGCTCCATATCTACTCTCTCCAATTTGTTGAGAAAATAAGAATGAAATTGAGGACAATCAAACTAACAAGGAAAATAAACTAATTTTTCCTCCACTCTCTCCTATCAAAACAAAAGGGAAGGAAAATAATTTACATTTTAAAATTTTCTTTCCCTCCTTATTTTGCATGTCTGTTTCCGTTCCTCTGTCCCTTATTATTCAAACATGCCATAAATGCTATTGCAAACAACTTTCGGAGCTTTATTTCTCAAACATGCCAAACATATTATATTCCAAGATAGTGCTTTTCTGAGATTCTCAACTTCCACAGCAACAACAGTGCGAAACAAACCCCAACTCTAATTAGACAGTCACCTGTTAGCATTTTGTAGAATCAAAATTACAGCTTGCACCGTAAAAATAAGGCAATGCTGCAATGCAAGTAAAGAACTAACTTCAAAGCACAAAGCTTGGACCTCGAGTTACTTGATAGTTTCAAAAGGCTTTGTGAAAGGAATTATATGATTTTAGCTAAAATAGAAAACCTAAGCAAATGAATTTAAGTTAAAACTTATAAAACGGACCCAATTCGTGAAAGAGCACAAACTGCAAAATCTACGGTGTAATAATGCCTGTATTTTACGTGTGTACGTCCAAAAATGAGCTGAGCAGAACAAGCTTTGCTTATTTCCAGTGCCTTTCCATCTCCGCCGCTGGCTACCTGACTACCTCCCTCTGTTGAGAACATGATCACTGGGGAGGCAAGGCAACATCTGGTGCTGGAAGAGATATTGGAACAAGGGTTCACGACGTCGCTTTGGAGCGTCGCTTTGGCAAGGCAACATATTTGAATGTGGTTTGGATCGGTGGATTTTGAATAATGGAATTTAGGGAAATACTTCTCTAAGCTAATAATTGTCTCCATTTAAAAAAATTCTCATAAACTATTATTAATTTATTTTTTTAATGAAAAGATGGTAAAACTTTCGGTGTCTGAACTTTATTATCACATATTGTTCAAATTAACTTAAAATTTGGATTACCACAAACCATCTAATTTGACTCGAGATTTAAGTTATAGATAAAGTTCATTGTTTCTCTACAAGTGCAGTATTTAGTGAAAATCAAACTCGAGATCTCTTCTCATATGTCCAATTTATATTACAAACTAAGCCACAATTTATAGATTTATAAACTACTAATTTAGTTATGAATATGTTACATAAATTAAATAAACCAAATATTATCTTCTATAAATTCAAATTTTTAAACAAAAGCTGCATCTTACAATAGTGATTCTAGGAAAATAAAAGGTCAAAACGCATATTTAAAATTTTGAATTTTTATTTGCAAGCTCAAAGCACTTCAACTTTTATTTTGATTAAAATTAAACCCTAATTTAACTATGAGTAAACAGAAATTAAAGTCATTAATAATATATATCAAGAGAAAAATACAGAAATCAGCAAATATTGATAAATTGAAAGACCTCCTTTTTTTTTTTTGGGACACCCTCAAATTGAAAGACTTGAAAATGTGGTTTGCCCGGAAAAAAAAAAAAAAAAAGAAGACATAATAATTCAAGCCGCCATAGGCAACACCATGACTAAAATAAAATCAATAGCAGCAATATGAAGAAAAGATACGTATCTTCTTTTCTTTTCTGAGTTTTTTTTTCCCTTTTTCCTCCTCATATCTGCATAAGTTCTTGGAAGACTTTCATGGCAGAAGCAGGCAAACCCAAGAGCACATTTGTGCTTTTTCTCTCGTTACCATGTGATAAGAATAAAATCACTTCTTTTTCAGGCAAAGCAACTGGTCCTGATAAAATTGGCTCTCCCCAACCAAAATCTGTGGTGTGGAAAGACAATCTAGACCAAGTAGTTATCAAAAGAGTAGAAGCCAAAGAAGGCCTTGCTCTCGTCACTTCAAAATAATCAATAGCTGATCTCATGTAAGAATCTGTTACCATTTTAATTGAATTTTGAACTAACTCAACTGCATATGACAATGGGTTGTCTAATAATTCACTTACTTTGCACACAGAATTTGTCAAAACAATTCCATTCCCAAAATACCCTTCTGGCAATTTAGGGTCAAATTTAGACCTGCCATCAACGGCAAATAGCAGCTTTGTTTCTTGATCAGGTACCAAATTAAGTGCTTTTGTTCTAGCTCTCCATACAAAAGCTGAAAGGGTTTCAAAGGTTGTGCATTTTTCAAGAATCCCATCTTCCATAGCTTTTGTTTTTATTTTGTTGAGCATTTCAGGGTTGAAACAGAATGAATTGTAGAGAATTTCTTCTTCTTTGTAAAGGGCATTTGTTTTAGACTTGTCTTCTATCTCTGCAAATTCTTGGTGATTGTATTCTGTTTTTGGTGGGTTTCTAGCTTTAAGAATTGTTCTGTCTATAAATGGTGGGATTGAAAGTGGCAAGCCTCTTGCTGTTTCTCCCCATGAGTTCACAAATTCCATTGCTCCAATTCCATCAAACATGCAATGGTTCATGCACAATCCAAGCACAAATCCTCCACATTTGAATTTGGTTACCTAGAACAATAACAAGGAGTTGGCACTTTAATCCTCCCAAAATAACAAAACAGAAACCAAATTCAATTATAACAAAGCAGAGAAATTAAATAGTTTCAATTTGTATCTTACAAGTAAAAAATTTAAAAAAGCAACTACATAAAAAGCACTTTTGCATGGACTGGAAAAGTTGTAAAACCTGAGCAACAAGAGGAGGCATTTGAAGAATGTTCTTTGCACCAGGAATGTCATAAACAAGTTTTCCAAGCGTATCAGGATTAGGCTTGCTAATGTCTCCAATCTCTTCCATTGCACAATTTGCCTCAGCTTCAACAAAAACAGCACCCTCTCCATTGCAATTTACAATAAGCTTTCCTTCTGAGCTTATCGTGAGCCGGCCGGCAAGAGGGTAGTAGTGAACAAGAACCTTCTTCAATGCATTTCTTATTACTTCTGCAGAATTTGCATTACCTTCCTCGTTTGACTTGAAGCAATACACTGTACGGACAATAACAGCAATGTTTTGGTCGAGATTTGAGAGAAAGTAGAGACCTTTCTCTGTCTCCTCCTCTGGAGTAACCAAAACAGGCTCCCCTTGTTTCACAATTAGTTCAAACATATTCTTCCCATTAGAGTTCTCCATTGTAGCAACCTTTTCAACCTGAGCTCAAAACAACAAGAAAACCAACATATCAGAAGTTAAAATCAGTAGCTTTTATGTGCAATTAACCAGTCTTGTAATCACCTGGGATCCACCTATTATAATTTCGCACACATCCTATCATATTATGAAGGTAAAAATTGCATTTGTTATAATTTTAAATTTTGATTTAATAGTATATCCGGGAAGAATTTTCAAGTTTGACCTTTTACTAAATGCATTTGGATGGAGGAGCATGAGCTTTAACTTGACTAAATCCTAAACTAAATTAGACTATATCTGAAAATATAATTTGGATGCTGGTAATTTAAACCAAAAAAATTTTAATTTAACAGTAATGATTTTTTTCCCTAAATTATGAGGTCATGAATTCGAAATCATCGAAATCAAATATGTGAAAAAATATAATATTTTCATACACATTTGGAGTCGTGAATAATTTCTATGCAACTGAGTGTTGTAAATGCAAAATTTATTGAAAGAAAAAGACCACAAACCATGTGAACAAGCTGTGGGAAATTTCTAATGGAAGAAACTGAAGAAATTTAATGCACTGAGAGAATTCCAATAACTGGGGAAAAAAAAATGATGATTGTATTTAGAACCTCACAGTTTTTGAATTGGCAATGGCATTCAATAATGGTGTGTTATATATGGAAAAAGGATGGAGTCATTGATTTATTTCTTTAAGTAATTGAAAACATAGAAAAAGAGCAGGTGTCAATGATTGATTGGATGGTATTGGGTTTTGTTTCTCTTTATCATTTTTTTTTTTCTCTGTGATGTGGGTGAGAGTAGGCCACTGATCTGGGAACCAAGATTAACCATCATTAGACTGGTCTATGTTTATGGGTTTTGTTTGGTGGGGTTGGCATCCCAAATATGCCTGTTGGATTCTCTTCATAGTTATTATATTTGTTTGTATCTTAAAATGGGAAATTTAAATTAAGCATTCTAAAAACAATTCTAAGGGTGTGTTTTGATATCTATATTTTAATAGCGTTTAATTGTTAACCATCTGAATAGTTTTTCATAAAATTATAAAATTAAACAAAACACTGTTAACTTATCTTCTCAAAATTAATTCAAATACTACTTTATTAAGCAACGTACAAATTATATTCAAAACACTAAAAGTTACCAAAAGCTGAACACAACCTAAGGCAATTAGGGAGTAAGTTAATCTGGCCTTGTGTTTTTAGTTCATGAGAACAACATTATTGGCATTGAAGGCTGCACCATTCTTTGAAAACAAAAGAAAAAAAAAACCATTAGGCATCTTCATTTTACTTCAAGAAATTGTTATATTTAAGGAGTCATGGGTGAATATCTCACTTTTTAACAAGATTAACCTCTAAGTAGAAGTCTTTCGTTAGAGCAAAAGGGTGGAAAGTGGGACTTTTGCACAAGCAAAGACAATATTATTCTTAAAGCTAAAGACGATTATCTATGTAAATACAATACAGCAAGCTTAGTTCAATCATATTTTTTTATTTTATTTATTCAAAGTAAGCTCTACATTACGTTTTTGTTTACCAAATTTGTTAGGAGGTTGAAAATGAAATCAAATAATCAATCCAATCCAATTGGTCCTTTTTTTGTTCTTTTTATTGAAATTATCAAATTATTAGATCAACAAAGAACCCTAACGTTTCTTTTCCTTCCTTTCTAGGGTGGGAATATATCAGACCGTTAAGCAACTTGTTGCTGCTGATACATTTAACTATCTAATTAGAAATTTCTGCATCATTTGCTCAAGTAACATATTTTCTCCTGCAAGGCTTGACCTTTACACCATTTGTTAGCGCTAAATAATAAATAAATAAGAGATTAATCGGATGTCTTCAAGATTAAAAAATGAATCTGTCATTGGTTTCTTTCAATTCCTTTCAAGCCAGAATTGCACAAATTTTGAGTTTAAATCTCTAATCCGCCATTGGAGTAGAAGATTTCACTAATTTTGTGAGAGGGATAAAATTGCAAGAACCACCCTTTACTGTGTAACGCCGCGAGACCCACATGGCTCCTTTATATAAGAACAAGGAACCTACAGATTAAGTTTAATATAAGATAATTGAAAAAACAATCCAAAAATGTTGAGGAAAAAAAGTTCTAAGCTATTTGCACCTTCCAGTCAGAACCATAGTACAGATTTATTTAATATATTTCTCGCTGGTAGTTATCAATGAATCACTTTGTGAGCTATCAAATTCTTCATATAAGATGAACATTGATCTTCACAATTTCGGACGCTCTACATTCGAATGCATTTCTTTTTGAAGAATATCACCGACTTACAGACAGGAAAAGAGGTTGCAAAACCTTCAATTTTAATGGCTAACCACACCTGTTCAGACAAGCAATTCCTTCTTCTAAATAATCTTCTCTGCTAATCCAAAACTCTGGTGAATCCTGAATGGTTTTCATTATCAACAGGTGCTATTAATATTCCATTAATAATGGTTGCTATTGATGTGTTAGCAGTTTAAACGATCATCCCCAGAATGTGTCCTGAAACCTGACGTCTTTCTTTATATTTCAAGATAAAAAGATAGGATAGCCAGATATTTACCTTCATAATTCCAGCAAGAACTGCACCTCCTAGGTAGACCATATGCTTTCTTCGTGGTGGATCCTCAATTCGCAACCGCAGTTTCTGTTCACCAGAGATAAATCATAAGAAAACAATTTAAATATTGGTCAAATTTAGAATTGCATAATTATAGCAAAGTTATGTATAACTGCAATCCATTTTAATATGATTTTCATTTTCTGAATAAAAATACAGGCCAAGTTAGCAATTTGAAGGTTTTAGCATATGCCATTCTACATTTGACAATACTTGAAATTTGAACCTAATATGAAAGTTGTGTATAAAATGATAGAACGAAAGAATTAGCAATAATTGGAAATTAGGCTTAAGGTTTGGACTCTTTTATAACTAACCCTTAAAATTTTTATCAACTTTAGTTACTCGGTAAAATCATAACCTACCAACATCTTGTGCATACAATTGCTAATTCATTAAAAGGTTAATGTAACTGCAAGTGACCTAGCTTTTGTGTCCTCTCGGAACTGCAGTTACAGTTCCAAACCTGACATGCAGCATGATTTTAAGGCACAAAATGTTTACCAGGTTACTCAAACATCAAACTATAAGCAAACAGATATAGGAAATATACCTTTTCATAAATAATTGAATTGAAGATATATGATTATTTTTTTACCTTTCTAAGATTAAGTACGAGAAACTTGAACCTTACCTTTAACCCATCTTTATTCCCCTTTAGAACAACATCAAGATAGCGATCCAGTATTTCTTTCTCCAGGCTGAATCAATACACAAATTTTTCAGTGGTCTCTAGTAGCAACAAATTGCATGAAATGCACGGCCATACAACAACCCAGAAAAAAAATGATAGAAAGGCACTCAGTTTACATTTCAATGGTTCTAGAGTTAATGTATCATTTTCAAAAAATTTAATCAGCTATTTTTTTCCCCGCATTCTCCATTAGGTCATCTGTAGTTTTGCTAATAATGTTTGAGGGAGGCGTGAAGAATCCAGCAAAGTGCCATCCAAACACATTAAAGTATGATCGTCAATATGCATTGAAGTGAATACATTCTAAATCACCAAATACAATGTAAAACCAAATAGTCCGTAGAAAACATAAATAGACTATAACTAAAGAAGAAAGCAAACCCATAAGACAAAAAAAGAGTTAGAAATATTACCGACTAGGTAATCCAGGATACATTGTGCTCCCTCCGCTTAAAACTATATGCTGATACAACTGCAAAATGTAAAGCATATTGGCACCAGAAATTGCATAGTGTGTATGCATGCACAACATAAATTAGAAAAGATGGCACAACCGTAAGTTTACAGTTTTCTGTGACTCGCTCAATGCTACAACTTATTCTAATGTCAATCTGAATTCTAACAGTAATGTTCATGATGTCTACCAAAGAAAGAGCTCTAATCACAGTCCTAACCACTTCATTTGTTGATCTTATTAAATTAAACCAAACAGCATCTGAAACACAGTTTCCAGATAATGAAGCATAAATAATAGATGGGATGTTAAATGGAGATGGAATGTGTGCTCAGGAAAACTCAATTACAGTTGTTACTTATTTTAAGTGAGTTGTAAGCAAGAATACCCTGAGATATGGATTTATCCAATAGGCCCAATCTTTAAGGAAAAGCACAAAACAAACTTTTGTTGACCATCCATAATTTGACATCATATGAGAAAAGGAGAACAAGGTTTAAGAAGAAATTGAAATAAGAGAAGGGCATGTTTCTAACACGAAAAATGATGGCATACTGAATTATATCAAAATCAGACTAATAAAATAACATTTTAAACAACAGAAAAGAATTTCTACTCCTCACCCGGAAAAAAAAAAAAAAAAAAGAAAAAAGCAAGCAAAACTTTAGATGTGTGAATATGCATATTTTAGTACACTATAAACAAACAAATCTAGTACCATCATCCGGTTGTCAATATCCATTTCCTGGATACAACGAAAAACCATATCAGCCATTCCATCACCTTCAACATCTATAAGTTCCTGCAAAAAAGGAAGAACCTCATAATTTTCAGAATCTCTAACCTGCAAATAACATTATTCTGATTGCATGGACTCTGAAATCTGGCAGGCATCTGTCCAAGTTGTTTCCTTGGATTTTATACACATTTATAATGTAATATAATAATTTCATGTTATCTAGTAGTTGAACAATAAAAATTACAACTTATATCTTCAAGTCACTTGAGTTAATCTCTGGGCTGGGGGGTAATGAGAAATGGGGTACGACCAGGTGAGCTAAAGAGAAGCTTAAACCACTTAACAGATATATACTTGCTGTAAAGCTACGTTTATATGCCACATGTCTTCAGCTTATTAGTTCATAAGCAGACCTTAACAAAACATTTCTTTTACATAAATGCATATTTGGTCAAAATAGTGCCTCATCAACTTTAACTTAGCACTAAAGAGCATCGGTCATCAGCCTCTCATAAATTGTTTGCATAGTTAATTGCCCAGAACTGTTGTTATGGACTTTGTAACAGTATAAAAAATTCAAGGAAAAAGTTTCAAACTTGCACTGCATGACAGTCCAAAAAAAGCAGGTCCTATATTATTCTGGCAAGATGATTTATTTGCACTTTAAAGACATATAAACAGCCAAATACATCAAAGCAGAAGCCATTGAATGAATGGAACTAATTGAACTGAAAGTAAAATTCTCAGTTCACGCCCAAAATGTTTGCCCCTTTTAAAAAATAAAAATAGATCCAATAATTGCTTTACTCACCCTATCTACAGGGCCTATCACGAGCTTTCTAAGTAACAAGAAGCTATTGAAAATAAATAGCCAATTAATGTACAAATGGAAACAAATAGACAAGACAACCAATATTGTAAATATCCACATTGCACCACTAGCATACAAAATTTACATAAAGACTAAAAAATGACCACAAATCAGAGCTATTGACTTACTGGTGTAAAAAGAGCCTCTGGTGCCTGGAACCGCTCAGTGCCTACTTTTATTACCCTTCCATCTGGCAGCTGATAAACATAGCATTTTCTTAAGCAGATTATTATTTAATCAAGTGCGTAGCTTTTTCAAAAACAAGGATGTTAAACTCCATAATAAATGCAAGCTTGTGTCACGTTCAACACAATAAATGAACTTGAGCCAGAACATGAGGGAGTAGTTGCCTGGGGCTACAGGGTAATATCCAGTATCCCGGTTTCAACTTACTCAAGCAATGGATGTATGTAATGTAAATTACTGACAGGTTCAATTAAATACCAAAAATGAAGGCCAAAACAAGATATGATTGCAATTACTCCATTTAGTACAACACTGAGGCAAAAGGATAATGAATATGCCTCTTTAAAGTTTAAACCCTGCTTGTCATTCTTCCATCTTTCACTAAAGCCATGCCTAAAAATATCCACTCCAACATTTGAAAAGAAACAAAAAGGTGGCTACAAAATACATGGATAAACTTACAGTGTAATTCTTAACGAGGATTGTTGTCTCAAGCCCCAATTGATACTCCCTTTTGTAATCATAACTGGAACAGAAAGGTTTTAGGAATCCAGCAACACATCAAAGAAACACAACATCCAGAATTCTTGCTTCACCTTATATAGCAGAGCTTCTCTTTGATTTCCCTAACAGTCTCAAAATCAGCTGTCCTATTCATTGCATACCTGCATAAACAGCATTATTCCAGTTAAAATAGGTGTATCATCTAATAAATGAGATAATTAAGCATATTAATCACTCCAAAAAATGGGTCTCACCCTCTCCGTGACAGTAAATCAACAAGATAGGAAGTAATGTGCCGACCAGCTACATTCATTCGCTTGGTCAGATGAGGGAATGAGTAGCCATCAACAACAGGAACCTGGGGAGAAAAAAGTTTATTTATTCTTTAATATTATCTTATTTTACAAGCCAATTTATAGATGCACAATATGGCACAAGTTGTATATGCAGATTCACCATACAAACATCAGTTGAACACCAAGGAGTAATCAGGCATCCAAAATAGTGAAATAATTGCAGTCTTTTATGATGAGAAAAAAAATGCCTAAACTTATCATTTACAACGGAAACAACATTAACAGTAAAGAAACCGGCTCTATAATTCAAAATAAATTTAAAGCATTTTATAAAGAAAAAATGACCTTGCTCCACATATTATATAAATATCGATGAAATTTCAGTTTTCACATATCATTAAAGGAGTTAAATTTGCCACAGAAACATGTGGGAGTGTCAGGAACAGTTGAAATGGATAGCATTACTCTTGAAACATAGCGTAAATATGGCTCTTCAGTAGTTTACCACATGAGTAACACCATCACCAGAGTCAATGACTAATCCTGTCAGTAGACCTGCAAGAATTCAATGTAACACTGAAGCAAAAGCACAGAGAGAAGGACAAATAAAGAAGCGAAGTTGTAGTAGAGACAATTGAACTGTCCAAAAAAAGTTAGCATCAGTAATTTCTGAGATTCAAAAAGGCAGTTCAACAAAACTTCAACAAACTATGAAATATGATATGCCAATCAATAAAATTTTAAATCTTCAATCATCCCAACAAGCACCTTGGGCATACAATGTTAGAACAGCCTGGATTTGAATAAAGACACCGGCAAAGTTGTATTTCTCAAACATAGTCTCAACCTATATTGTCAAGTCAAAGTCAAGCACATAATGAGGTTATGACATAAAAAGAAAAACTAACATTAAAGAAAGCATATTCTAGAAGTGATCACAACCATTTTTTCACGATTTTTTGAGGGATTAAGAGGCGGGTCTGTGAGTAAAATCTTACAGTCTGCTGGGTTTATCTGTTTAAAGACAATAAGAGACGAAGTTATTTTATGATCTGATCAAATTACATTGAAAAGGTGGGGGACCATTAAATATAGGCTCCAGGGAAATAAAAGCACCAGAATTTTACTTTAAGTTCATTAAAGAAAGCATGGTCCCACACACGACCCATGTCATCCCAGTTCTGAATTATTCCATTGTTAACAGGATAAGATATATCCAGTTGATGCCTTAAGCCAGCACAAGCTTCTCCAATAACAATATCCTGATTGAATGAACAAAAAAGAACTGCACATCAGAGCTAATTTCAAGAATAAAATGTTAATTTGAAAGCTTTGAGATTGACGATGGGGGAACACACACACAAAAAAAAAAAGGAGTAAAAAAGATGCTAAAAACAAGACAAGGTGAAAGTCCAGCTACATGTTTCACCTTCAACTGTTCTTCCATGAGAGACTCTTCATAAAGTAACATGGGCCTTCCCACCACACAAGGGAATACAGAGGTGGGAAAATTCTCTCCAGCAAATCCACACTTGACATACTGCATTGAATAAATCAAATTATCAAAAGTGAAAAAAAATCAATACATGAAGGAAGCAATTGATGAATATGCGATGTTTCCTTGCAGCAACAGTTTAAGAAAAAATCCCCATTTGATTTACACTGACCCTTTTGCCCAAATCGATGATTGAGCATAAAGCCACTTCAAATGCATCATCATCACAATCTTAAACAGACATATTAAAGAAAAAAATGAATGTAATAGGTGATAGTGAAGCATGATTGTTTCTGCCTCTTTATCCCCCAAATTGCTATCCCAATGGGCAAGACCTTGCAATCCAAGAGCATTTGCATGCACTAAAATCTCAACATGCAGAGATACAAATATGCTCAAACTTCACATCAAACTTTGCTCTTCTTTCAGTTTCATTCATTCCAAAACGTGAAAAATGGTAGCAATATTGTTACAAATCATAAAATAAATTGGGCAAGAAGCCCTAAGAAGAATACCAAAGCCATATTATAAAGAACACATATTTGCACTGTAAGACTCTTAAACAACAAAGAAACAAAACTAATAATGACAGGGACGAGCAAATGAACTAATCAGATGCTATGCTAAGCTAAAGCTAGAACAACCAGAAACAATTAAGAAAGTAATTTATCAAAATAGCATGACTGATTGGTTTAGCGGCCTATTAATTTTCATAAATAAAAAATGTTAACATGTTGGATCACGTCTAACAAAAAGGAAACACACAAATTCATATTGATTTTACAGCTAACAGTGAATGAAAATTGAAAGAAATATAGTAACAAAAAATTAGAGAGGATGGGTACCCCAGTGCCATTGTCGCAGACAACTACATTTTTGCTGTCCATAGGTAGGCAGGCGCTTCTATGTAGAGAAACTTATGATTGATTGTCTACCACTGCACTTTTCTTCAACCTTGGTGGTGATGCTGGTTCCGGTTCGCTGGTGTTTGTTTCAGTGCTTACCCGTGACCAATCACTTTAGAAATTGCTTTAATGGGAAAGGAGACTACCACGACATCGTTCTTTTCATCCAATGTTTGAACAATCTATTTTTCTTTCTATTATTTACATGAAAATTAAATTAAAATTACTGTAACACTTATATATGAAAGAGAATTACTATGAAACAGTAGACATGTGACAAAATACACTTAGCAGTGGTTTGGATTCATGGGTGTGCAAACTTACCATGTAACCATTCTGGATATTTCATACAATCACAAGTTTCATTTCAAGTTTTTCATCAAAAGCTTGGTACCCCAACTACCTTTTTCAACCCACAGGTATAGTTGTCACAACTAGTTTATCAACTAAATTCACATATTTCATTGCATTTCACCATTATGCATAAGCTAAATATCACTCACTAAAAATAGGCACACTCTTATTCTTATATCATTGTTAAACACTTCATGTTCCTTCAGCTAAAACAACCATCTCAAAATTTTCTTTGCCTTTGAACTTTCTTTCTGGAAATTCTTCTTGATAGCATCATTCCTCTTGGGAACCATCCTTCATCCCGTTATTACATTAACAATACTTCAAGATGCCCACTATGCGTAAGCACCGGATAATTAAGTGTCCAAAGACTATGTATCTCAATAATATTAATGTTTCTTTTCTATAGACTATCCCAAGCAACATGATATAGTAAGGGGATTCCATAACATAGTGGGATTAGAAACTTTTTACAATATCAAACAGTGCAGGTTCAATATAAGTGTTTTTGACATTTAGCCAATTTTGGGTGATGGATTTAAAGTTTGTGTTATTTTTGGAGTTATCTAAAAAATTCCTGGTCAATAAAGGAATCAAATAAATGAGTCTTGTCAATTGTATTGATAATCCTAGACAAACTAATTTCACGAAGGAGGAATCTTCAATTGAAATGTCCATATGTCCTAAGAAATTAGTATCAAATTAAAGATTTAGAATTATGAGAACGTCTAATTTAGCTTATTCTTGCAGTTGATAACTGATTTGCACCTAACAGCTAGGCTAGAGGTGTTTGGCAAGGATTTAAATCAATAGCTAATTGGCAGCAGTTGATAATTGATAAAAGTCATAAACAGCTACATGCCAGCTTATTCGTATTCATATTAAATTTGGACTCTATTAATCTTAATAAAAGTAATGACTACCAAAATTTTTTTTTTCTTTTTTTTTATTCAGTATTTTTTATGATCATTTTATATATAATTAATTAAAGATAATAAATAAAAGAAAATACAATAAAAAATTTTGATTAATATTTTTTATTTATATAACACATTAAAATGGAAAATAATATATTTATATACCATTAGCCGTCATTTGGTATTTTAACAACAACCATATCAAGTAACCACTATCAACTAGCACAAACAGCTAAACCAAACAAGCCCTATGTTTCAAGCTTATTAATTTCATTTTGGAAGAGCATTACTATCCAATATTTCAATGGAAAAAAAAAAAAACTCTATCAAAATTAAACCTGATAAGCCTACCTTTGTTAGGTTAATTGCTCTATTCTGTTTGTTTAGTTTTTCATTTCTCTTATTCCCACCCCCACCCCCACCCCGACAAGGTGACCATTTCCTACATTGATAGGAATATAATAAAAGAATTGCAAGCAGCTGAAATGAAGGTTTGACAAGAAAGAAATAGTGCTCTAAAATAACTACTATGGCAAATATTACAACATACTCTCAGTTTAATGCCAAAATTAACATTATGAATAGTCATGCAAGACAAGTGAACAAGTATCTATTATCACAAATAATAGGATAGTAACTGAAC
This sequence comes from Jatropha podagrica, assembly GCA_947857235.1. Taxonomy (NCBI): domain Eukaryota; kingdom Viridiplantae; phylum Streptophyta; class Magnoliopsida; order Malpighiales; family Euphorbiaceae; genus Jatropha; species Jatropha podagrica. Next base: position 146,532 of record CANUEP010007785.1, read on the forward strand.
TCTTAATAATGCTCTCAAGTTATTAAAATAAAGTAAAATACAAATATAAAATATTGCTTGCTTGTTCTCTGTGTAGCTCAGTGATAAGGAGACTATTAATTAAAAGGAAAAGGCAAGAGGAAGAATAAGTCAACAAACAAGTACAATGAAACAATTAGCCATTTCAATGTATATTCTAAAAATAGAATGTTGCAAATAGCCACTAACTGATATCCCAGTCTTTATAATACAACAATCGAGGTCAAAAAATTAATTCATCTCCCAACGTATTTTATTGAACAGAAGAGTCAAATTCGCTAGAAAAATCCTTTACCAAATAAGCCCAGAGAATTATAAATGTCCAAGGCACTAAATCTCTCTATGGCATTTCATCAAACAAATATCCAGCATAATCCAATTTTATTGCAGCAGAATAAACCCTTTCTCCTAACATTACACTATTCATAAGAAACAAAACAGTTGTATTTACGTAGAAAAAACACGAAGGCATCATGTTTAGTACCTGATCTTCTCATCTTCTTTTTAATAATGGGTTGCTGGGAGGTCAGAATAAGAATAGTTCTTATATCCTCTCCGTTCAATGGAGTCGGTCCAAGGAAACGAATTTGACTGGTTTTTTTATGTCGCTTCTCTCCCAGGAAGTGTAACCCCTCGCCCGAGAAAAACCCATTTCCAAATCAACTCTCAGCCGAGCTTTGGACTAAGGTTTTTTAACTTTTTAAGTTATCCAAATTTCTAGGTCGGGTGCAATTAGGTGAAGAATGGCTTGGAAAATTAAATTTTTTATAAAAAATAATAATTTAATAATAATTATATTTCTTTTTGCTGATAAAAAAAATTATACCAAAACGGACTACTTGCCATGGTTCGACATTTATAATATAGTCTTATATAAGAAATTTAATTGAGGAAAGAGATATTTGTAATCCTTCTTACAATTGCATAAAGCAATCTTACTTGTTTTGAGACTAATAATTTGACCCTAAATGTAACTGTAATATCCCGAAATTTTTATTTAAATTTAATCGTTACGTAATATTATTAGGACCGAAAATCAATTTGATTTGTCTTAAAATTAATCGAATAATCATTAATTGAATAAAATTTATCCAATTTTTTTTATTAGATAAAATTAATTAAAATTAGACTCAAATTAAATATTTTTTATAATCACTATGCGATATTGTGTTTTTCAACTCAACAAACGATCATCGGATGATTGTTTTTTATCAATAATTTTAACTTTATTTTATTTTTTTTCTTTTTCTTTTTCTTTCTTTCCTTTCTTTCCTTTCTTTTCTCTCTTTTCTCTCTTTTCTTTTTATTTTCCTCTCCTTCTCTCCTTTTCCATCGAACACAGCCTTCTCTCCCTCTCAACTCACTCTCTCTTCCTCTCTCTCTGATTCTCTGCGTGTCACCGGCCACCACGACAGTGACCTTCACTGAGCCGGCCACCCTTGCTCCGCCAGCACTGCAGCAGTTGACTCCGGCCCTCTCTCTCTCCTTCAATCTCCCTGCCATTCTCTCCCTCTATCTGCCTCTGTCTCCCTCTCTGCGATTGCCGGACCTCCACAGCAGCTCCACCATCGCAGCACCACGTCAGGCCGGCCACCATCTCCTCCTCGCGCGGCCACTGCTCCTCCTCCGTTCGCTTCCTCTCCAGCCAGCACTTCTTCCTCTGACGCGTGAACCAGGCCAGCCAGCCACCGTCTCCTCCGTTGCAGCAGTTTCCGGCAACCACAGCAAGCCTAGCTTGCTACCGGCCACCGTCCCCTCCTCCTTCGATTCAAGGATTATCGGGATTTTTATATTATTGGGTATTAATTTTATAATTTTCAGAATTTATTTGGTTAAATTTTTTATTAATTAGTTAGTTAATTTTAGAATATTTGGTTGAATGATTTTATGGTTTGAGTAGTTAATTATTTTGGTTAATAGA